>JAVJIF010014085.1:0-123052 GCA_038442645.1 Agave tequilana
AAAGAAGCACAAGTGACTCAAATGACCAAAATTCCAAGCTGAATCAAGTCACAAATGCATTCAGTTAAAGAAAGAAAAAAACTAAATTCATGGAATTATGTGCAACTAACAGTTAAAAAAAAAAAAGAATCACGATGCATACTGTAGAAGATAAAGGCTTCTTTATATAAGTATGGTGTATTCATTTACGTACAGACTCTTTTGCCCATCAAATTTTGGAAAACAATATCAATGTGCTCGCCCTACCATCAACCTCCATATAGACATTGAGAAAATGTGGGTGTGGCTTGTCTTAATTCAGTTGATATCCTCCAACTTAAGAAATTACTGTACATTAACTATATTGTTTGAAATGGTTTAATGTTAATTTCATACTTAGTTACATTTGTCAACTTTAGCCAGTCTGAAAAAACAAACAAGGAAAAGGATACCAACTTGAGAGAATTTTTTTTACATGGTTATGCATAAAACATGATCAAATTTGAAATATGAGAAGTGCCAATGTAATTAAGAAAAAAGTTTCTTACTTACCAAACCATGGCAGCTGATGGAACAGCAAGCCTAATGAACTTTAGAACATCATGAAATGTTTCTTTTGAGAAGCCTGTCCAAGTAGTTTTACAAGTAGGAGAGAGCTTGACATAAAGAGCTAGGAACAATGCATTAACCAATATGAGGTGGAGTTTGCAAAGCAGCACCTTTGTTTCCAAGTCCAATCTTGAACACAAAGATCCAACAAAAAAGAACGTGAAGCAAAGCCGTGAAACCAGAGCACAACATCAGCGGAAATACTATCTTTTGATTCTGTAGGAACCTCGTTTGGCACTGAAGTATTGCGTGGCCAAAAGTGACGGATCATCCATCGGGCATACAATCCGGCTTCCATGATATTTGATGGTCTTGGTGCAGTGTATGCCATATCAAGGTTAGTGGATGCATACAAGAGTGAGAACAAACATTGCCCTTTGCATTTGTATGCCTAACACATGGTTATGCCTCGCTCAAGGCCTGACCACACAAGGTATCTAGTGCACCTCCCATGCCCATCTGTTAAAAGTTCAAAGGAAAGATTGATCAGAATATAATTCAGATAATAATAATTCTTTCAGAAGTGCATATGTTAAAAGTGAAGTATGCTTATGTCTTAGAAAGAGAACAACACTTATTAGCTATTGGATTCACATATAATGATTGTTTCATTAACTTTTCAAAGTGCATCCACTGCTAGAAAAAAAAAAAATAGGATTGCACTATGTGTAATCTTGACACACTTCGTGCATCTACTGTATATTTCTAACACAATTTTTGATCAACAAGTCGGTAATGATCAATGTACAAAAGTTATTCGCGGTCTATTTAATGAAGGAATTTATTATCAAAACTCAGATTTTAGAGTTTAAAGGAGTGTCTAGTAATGCATATGCATGAGTCTGCAGAATATTAAGATTTTGCAGTGCAATTAATTAAAGTCCCAAGATTCTAAACCTAATCACTTCCAGCTAAATATAAGCTTCAAATCATCATTATACTTGATGTCATTACCTTGACAGCATTAGCTACCTTTGGACAGAAGAGCATTTTGATGAGTAAAACGGAAAATACACTAGTGCATTAAATATTTTTGAGCTAAAAGATTTGAAAAGATATTGGACAAATGTAAGCATGTAGCTCAAGCATACATTTAACATTTAACCATTAAGCCTTTTCATTCTCACCAAATGCAGGATAAAATATAGAGTAATAAATTGTTAGCATTAATTAACTGAAAAAATAAAATTTTAGCATTTACTTACTGGTTAAGTATTGTATCTTCCACTAGAGGGTATATCATGTGTAAAAACATAACTAAACACAAGAATATATATAAAAAGACTTCATGCATGTTAGTGTATACCATATGGGTTTTCACCTGTATATACCCTCAAATCTTTCTTACTCAGAAAATATCCCTCAAATACAGATTTGCTAGTTTATCCCTTAAATCATATGGGTCTAAAAAAAATTCCCTCTGTTACTCTATTTGATTTGGATAGAAAATGAGAGAAATACTTTGAGTATCCCAACAATTCTTCTCTAGCAGACCCAACCTGAAAATTCACCTTTCTCCTCTTCTTCCTCCTGCTCCTCTTACATTGGTTCTTTTAATAGAGAAACACATAGCCCTCTTCTACTACAGAAGAATAAAGTATAATATTGACATGGTATTAAACAAGACAACAAGATTATGATATACTTGCATGCACATCTTAAATAGTAGGAAAGAGATTCAGGGTAAAAACCCCAAAAAGAACTTACAAGTTACAAGTGTGTGGTACATGTATTTCTCAAAAAATCTACATTTAGTTTGGTGATCATTGATCTAGTTTTTATGAAAGATAAATTTATACACCGTTTACATGCTTTTTCTTTTGCCCATGTCATCTATAAGCGTAATCATAACAATAGTATACCGATACAATGTTTACTTGCTTTTTTGCCTTTTTTTTGAAAATAAGGGAGAGATCCACCCAATTTTGCTAAGGGAAAGGTATTTTTTAACATATTTTCAAATATATACAAAGGAATGGAGGCAAGAAAGGGGAAGCTCCAAATTTTCTCTTTTTGTCTCGCAGATTGGCGGGCATTTTTTCTCCAATGGACTGTATCTTAATTCAACAACATAATTGTAAATTTTTTTTTGAGATAATAACTTTTGTTACTCGTTGAGTTCTTAAGGGCTTAATATATATATATATATATATATATATATATATATATATATATATATAATATATATATATATATATATATTACAAATAAACATGAGATCATTCTCAGTTAAAAAAATCTAACAACATCAAGAATTTCCACAAGTAATCGTAACTACTTTTTCACATCTTTATCTGCTAAAAAAAATCACCACAAATATATACTTGGAAGTAGTGTAAATAAGAGGCAACCCGTGTTTCTTATTAGTTATAGAAAAAATAATATATACATGTGAAGAGAAGAGAGATGAAGGGAAGGCTCATACATACCAGCAAATTGAATTCTCTTTCTTTCTTCTCCTCTCTATAATTTCTCTCTTAATTCCTCATCCTCAAACCCATCATCTTCACTCTCTCTGATCTATCTATGTCTTGTTGTGCCGACGACAACAACCTGATGAGGATCCCCTAAATCTCCCAAGCACGAAGAACAATCCAAACAGTAAAAAAAAACACAAGAGAAAGCTCAAGCACAAACAAACAATTAACGAGGTTCGGCCTCAATGCCTACGTCCTCGGGGCAATCAAAAGAGAGGTTTTTACTTTGAAAGATTGATTACAATTACTAGCAGCCTCTCTCAAGTCTCAAGAGAGCTCCAGCAATCCCAGCATTCAGTTTCTAAACCTTAGAAAATAGCCACAGCCTTTAAATACAAACAGGTTTCCAAACCTGCAATCGCAGCACGCACCCGCTTGTCGGTCGACCGGGCGGTCGACCGACCCCTTCCACCGGTCGACCGGTCGGTCAACTGGGTGCCCAACAGAGAGTTGGGTACTTTCAGTCGGTCGACAGGGCGGTCGACCGAGCTCCAACTTCTACACGTTGTGCACATCGGTCGACCGCGCTGGTCGACCGAAGTTCTGATACTGCGGGCGGTCTACCGGGCCGGTCGACCGGCCAACCTGTTTCCTGCTGCTGCTGCTCTTTTCTATTGCTGTTCCCTTCGTCTTTTCGTCGTCGACTTCCTCGACGATCACTCAACGACCCCTCGACGTCCATGTCAACTCCTCAGCAAATACTTCTCTCTTTCCAACAATTCTCCACCTCGGTGAAGATTCTCCAAATCTGAGCCGAACTGTCCATCGACTCGAGAGCGGCTGCACCAATGTGGTTGCCTACGTACCCTACCCAAGGGATCAAGCCGTCCGTAGTTCATCCAAATGAGCTTCAGCAAGCTCAAACTACCTGAAGGACATGGAGCAAAACTTTGCAATGTGCAAACTTCACTCCCGACACCACCTTAGTAAGCATGTCGGCTGGATTCTCTGAAGTGTGAATCTTCAACAGTTCGATGTCACCCTCTCCTAGAATTTCCCGAACGAAGTGGTACCTGACGTCAATATGCTTCGTCCTTGTGTGATAGACCTGGTTCCTAGCCAAGTAGATGGCACTCATGCTATCACAGTTTATCTTCAGCAGATCCTGTTCCACGCCCAAGTCATCAAGCAACCCTTGAAGCCAGATTGTCTCCTTCATGGCCTCTGTCATAGTCATATACTCAGCCTCTGTGGTCGACAAAGCGAAGGTGGAGTGTAATGTGGAGCGCCAACTCACCGGTGCCTGAGAGAATGTGAAGACATATCCCGTTGTTGACCGGCGCTTGTCAAGGTCACCTGCATAGTCTGAATCAACATACCCTATATACTCTTTCTTTCCCGTGTTGTCCTTCTCAAACACTAGACCTACATCAATTGTTCCTTTGATGTACCTCAGATCCATTTCATAACTTCCCAATGACCCTATCCCGGATCATGCATGTATCGGCTCACCATGGAGACGACCTGTGATAGATCTGGTCTCGTACACACCATACGTACATCAAGCTACCCACCGCACTAGCATATGGAACGTGAGACATATACTCACGTTCTTGAATACTCCTCGGAGACATCTTTGCAGACAATTTGAAGTGAGGAGCCATAGGTGTACTTACAGACTTGGTATCCTTGCTGATATTGAACCTCTGCAGTATCTTCTCCAAATAGCCCTTCTGAGTCAACTCACCCTGCTAACTCTCCGGTTTCTAGTGATCTCCATGCCCAACACTTTCCTAGCTTCGCCCAGGTCCTTCATCTTAAACTCTGATGATAGATTCTTCTTCAGTGCATCAATAGCAGATCTCGACCTCGAAGCAATCAATATATCATCTACATAAAGAAGTAGATAGATATATTCACCTGATGGTAGCTTGTTGTAGTACACACATGGGTCATAGTGTCTACGTGTGTACTTCTTCTTTCTGATGAAGCTATCAAATCGCTTGTCCACTGTCTAGGAGACTGCTTCAATCCGTATAGCGACTTCTTTAGCTTGCATACTAACTCTTCCTTCCCTGTAGTCTTGTAACCTGTAGCTGTGTCATATAGATCTCCTCCTCTAGATCGCCATGGAGAAAGGCGCGGTCTTCATATCGAGTTGGTCAAGGTCCAACTCATTCTGCGCAACCAAGGCCAATAGAATACGAATTGACGAATGTTTAACCACAGGAGAGAATACCTCGTTGTAGTCAATTCCTTCCCTCTGAGCTAGCCTTTAGCCACCAACTGAGCCTTGTAGCGCACTGCATCTTCTTGGAGAGATCCTTACTTTTTAGCATACACTCACTTGCATCCTATGGCCTTCTTCCCTTTGGGCAACTTGGTGAGTTCCCATGTGTGGTTCTTGTAGAGAGATTGTATCTCTTCATTCATGGCCTCTTTCCACATTCGCTTCCGAACTGATCTTAGCTTCTCTGAAGATAGATGGAATAGCCTCCTCAACGACTGAAAGTGCATATGCTACGACCATATCAGTGGTGAGCCAACCTAGTCTCCTAGTGTTCCTCCTTAGTCTGTCAACTGCAGTAGGATCGGGAACAGTACCCATGACCTGTTCTTGACCCTGATCAACCTCTTCAGCATCTTCTTCAACTACTCGATCACTGCCCTGTGTCACCTCAGGAATGATGCGAAACGATGCTGATTCCTCTAGAGATGGTGGATCTGCATCAATCTCCACCTGCTGCGATAGCTCCTTGGTCTTGCTAGTCTCCACCTGCTGAGAGACCGTAGGCTTCATCAAAGAAGCCTCATCGAACGTGACATCCCTGCTGAGTATGAACTTGTTATCCGTTGGGTCCCAAATCTTGAACCCCTTGGTTCCTCGCTTGAAGCCAACGAACACCCCCTTCTTTGCCCTTAGGTCCAACTTGTCTTCTCTGACATGGTAGTAGGCTGGACATCCGAAGACCCGTAGCAAATCATAGTCACCAGCAGCTTTTCCTGATCAAGCTTCAAGAGGGGTCTTCCCCCTTATCGCAGACAACGGCAACCTATTCACGAGATGGCATGCATACGCCAAAGTTTCAGCCCAAAACTTCTTGACAGTCCTGCATTAGATAACATACACCGAACTTCTCTAGCAAGGTCCGGTTCATCCTCTTAGCCACCCCATTTTGTTGCGGAGTCTCTCGTACCGTGAAGTGTCTCTTTATGCCCTCATTAAGGCATAACTATAGGAAAGGATCCGATTTGTACTCTCCTCTATTGTCAGAACGGAGGACCTTTATCTTCCTTCCCGTGCTTCTCTCCAGATTCGCCTTCCACGTCACGAACAGTTCTAGGACTTCTCCTTTGTGCCGCATGGTGTACACCCAACAGCGCCTAGAAAAATCATCAATGAACGACACAAAATAATAGTTACCTCCAATCGATGCAGTCTTGGTAGGTCCCCAGACATCTGTGTGAACATAGTCAAGAATACCCTCTGTGCAGTGTGAAGCTGTGCCAAACTTCACCTTGGTCTTCTTGCCGATGATGCAATGCTCACAGAAATCCATCTTGCAGGTTTCGGCACCCTTCAGCAACCCTTGCCTCGTAAGAGCTTGCATTGACTTCTCTCTTGCATGTCCCAGCCTCATGTGCCACAGCCAGGTTGAATCTTCCTTTGGACTGGTAGAAGCCGCCACTTGCCCTGTCACCGTACTGAAAATAACCTAGAGGGGGGTGAATAGGTGATAATGCTAATCAATGCACAAATAAAAATTATGATGCAACAATCTCCCAAAACAAGACTAGAAGCCGGATTCCCCGTGAAGGGCTCTGAACTCCTTCCTCGTGATTCCTCTGGATATGAGTTGGAGGTACACAATGCAATCTTATTGTATGGGACTTTGATTGACAAGATGAATGAACACAAGTGAATATTGCAATGAAAATAGAGAGCAAGTAATAAGAGCAATGAAAGTAAAGCAAGAAGCAAGAGCAAGTAAACCAAACGCAAACACCGAGAATTTTTTCGAGGTTCGAGCACCCAGCTCTACGTCTCCGCCTTCCCCAGAAGGATTTCTAACCACTATAACTTCACAAAGATGTTACAAATACACCGGAGTACCCAACTCCACAATCTCAAGTACAAGTTCTCTCTTGGTGATCAAAAAGACCACAAACTCTCTTTGAAAATGTCTCTTCCCTTACAAAAATCCTTGTAGAATGATGAGAGGATTGAAGCTCTTGTGTGTAAGTGAAAAGAGAAAAGAAATCAGAGAGTTTTGAAAAACACTGCAGAAAATGAGAGAAATATTCAGCACAAACACAAGAAACAAAGCTCTTTTGAATGCCTTAAACTTTTGAAACTTTTGCAAATTTTTCTTATTGGTAAACCTCTCCCCAAACACCCCTATTTATAGTAGAGGGTTAGGGTTTAGAGATAAAACATACTTAAGGCCAATTAGGAAGTATTAGGGTCAGCAAATAACATTTAAACACTTATTAGGGAGAAAAAGACAAAATAAAATATGTTTAAAATTATAGCCGTTACTGTACAAACGGCTATTCCGGTCGACCGGTCGGTCGACCGAAGTTCAAAAATAAGAGCCGTTGCCGGCTCTCGGTCGACCGCCGGTCGACCGAAAAATACAGAGAGCAAATGTCTTACAGTCAGGCAGGTTCCGGTCGACCACCTGGTCGACCGTGAAACGTGCACACGGATACGCACTGCTGCCAGAACCTCGGTCGACTGGGTCGGTCGACCGGCTTGACCTGACACAGGGTCGGCCGACCGGACGGTCGACCGGCTCAGGTCAAAGGCCAAAACAAAAACAAAATTGAAGATGATTTGATTTTAATAAAATATTTTTGAATAGGGATAAGTATAAAATATAATAATGAATTTGTAAACAGAAGATTGTATATTAAAATATTTTGTACATATTATAGGAAATATTTTGGAAATAAGATGTGCGCAAAAACGTGTGTGATAGAGCTTCAAACCTATTCACTATTCTTTAACAACACTATAAAACTAGAAATAAATCTAATGAATTATCTTGAGCAATCTTGAAGTCTTGAGCCATGCAATGCCTTGCTAGAGCCTTCTCTTCTATGTTCCTTCCTAGATGTGCAAAAATGCCTTCTTTGCTTCATGAACCTAGAAATTCTTGCAAAAGCTAAGCAATGGCCTCCAAATATGGTACTAACTTGAAACTTATCTTAAACAAACTTATTAGTACCAAATAGCTCTTATTTGTTTTGTTATCATCAAAACTCTAAACAAATGGAGAGTGTAACCTTTTGGGCCAACACGTATTACCCTTCAAGTAGTATAGGTTGTTCCGGCGCTCGGCCTTCAACACCACCATCGAACCTTTTGTCATTCTAAGGACTCCTTCCTTAATTGACACCCCAAGGCCCAATGACTCCAAAGCTCCTATGGAAATCATGTTCCTCTTCAACTGAGGTACATACCTCACTTCCTTCAGCTCTCTCACCATCCCATCAAACATTCTGATTGGAATAGTGCCAACACCCTCCATGATACACAGATGATCGTCGCCCATGACGACCGAACACCCCTCCAGCTTCTCAAAACTGGTAAACCAGTCCCGATTAGGGCATACATGATATGTTGCACCTGTATCCAAGATCCACTCATTTTCACCTGAGTAGCCTATGATGGGCGTAGTAACTGAAAAAGAGAACACCGACGAATCTGAGTCCGATCCATCTGCCTGTGATTTGCTGCTTGCAGTGTTAACCACCTTTTCTAGATTTGCTCGGATTTTGATTCTTTCTTCTTTTCCTTGATCTTCGGACAGTCCACCTTCCAGTGCCCAATCTCTCTGCAGAAAGCACACTGATTCCTTTTGAGATCCCTGAACCCTGGCCTGGACTTAATCTTCTCTAACCTCCTTGCCCTTCCTCGATGAACCTCTGCCTCTTACTTTCAGTGCCTCCACCGATGAGCTTAACTTAGAAGGATGTCTCTCTTTCTTCCTCGTCTCATAACTTGTCAGTGCAGATGACACCTCATTGTAATCCAAGGTCTGCCTTTCATTGATAAAGGTCAGTGTGAATGTCTCATACTCCTCCTCCGGGAGTGAGTTCAGGAAGATGATCGCCTTGTCCTCCTCTTCTACAATGACATTCACGTTCACCAAGTCTGTAAGAAGCTTTGTGTATCGGTTGATGTGCTCATTCATTGTGCTCCCCTTCTTCATCTGTAATCTGTACAGCTTACTCTTAAGCTACAACCTGGACTCAACACTCTTCGTCAGGTATTTCTTCTCAAGGGTTTCCCACAGATGCTTCGCCGACGTCTCATGTTGTGCAAGGTATTTTATGTCTTGCGACAAACATGAACGTATCAACCCACACGCCGACCTGTTCATCTTTGCCCACTCTTCATCAGTGGTCGTGCTCTTCTTCTTCTCCAATAGGAGTGTATCTTCGAGGTTCAATGCATTCAGGGCATCCATAACCTCACATCTCCACATCCCGAAGTTATTTGTACCATTAAACTTAACGACATCAATCCTCGGATGAGGATTCATGGTCTTAACCGAAGCAATTTTTTCTGCCATTGAGATTACTTGATCCTCTATCTATGCGGAAAATCAACCAACTGGAAATAGATCTCTACTTTGATAAAAATGGATTTTTACCTTTTCTTTTAAACCCTAGATTGAGTTTCTCATCGGATCTACTCCACCACTGATTCCATGAGCCCTCCTTGCGTCCTCCTGAGATCGACACACGATCCCACGAACACGAATACCTGTGATCTGAGATCGACACACGATCTCTACCGAATCAGATCTCGAGCCCTCCGAATCTTCAGACAAATCCCAAGCGAAACCTGAGAAGCTCTGATACCACTTGTTGTGCCGACGGCAATAACCTGATGAGGATCCCCTGAATCTCCAAGCACGAAGAACAATCCCAAACAGCACAAAAAAACCCAAGAGAAAGCACAAGCGCAAACAAACAATTTAACGAGGTTCGGCCTCAATGCCTACGTCCTCGGGGGTTTTTACTTTGGAAGATTGATTACAATTACTAGTAGCCTCTCTCAAGTCTCAAGAGAGCTCCAGCAATCCCAGCATTCAGTTTCTAAACCCTAGAAAATAGCCACAGCCTTTAAATACAAACATGTTTCCAAACCTGCAATCGCAGCTCGCACCCGCTTGTCGGTCGACCGGGCGGTCGATCAACCCCTTCCACTGGTCGACCAGTCGGTCGACCGGGTGCCCAACAGAGAGTTGGGTACTTTCAGTCGGTCGACCGGGCGGTCGACCGAGCTCCAACTTGTGCACGTTGTGCACGTCGGTCGACCGCGCGGTCGACCGAAGTTCTGATACTGCAGGCGGTCGACCGGACCGGTCGACCGGCCAACCTGTTCCCTTCGTCTTTTCTGTTGCCGTTCCCTTCGTCTTTTCGTCGTTGACTTCCTCGGTGATCACTCGATGACCCCTCGACGTCCATGTCAACTCCTCAGCAAATACTTCTCTCTTTTCAACATGTCTCCCATTACAGACCCTTTACCTATCTATATCAAACCACCATCATCATCGTCTTCCTTGTAACCATCTCATTGTCTTCTTCTTTTAATTTTCTTTACTTTCATACATAACCTTGCTAAATCACCACCATCCTCATTACAACCTCTATAATCACCATCCTCAGCATCTTCATCATCACGGTCTTAAATAGAACTCTCCCGGCACATCAATCTGTGAAAGGACTCTTTATCCTTATGAAATTGGATACCTACACATTTTTTACCATTTGGAAATTGATTTAAGGTAGGTATAAGGACCCTTATTCACCCTAAAAAAAGATGAGTCTGCATACCAACTTCTAATATAGGGTAAAAGTTCTTTATATTGGTTGTCTCATGGGTAGAACTTGTGACTTTAGTCACAAGCCACGTGCCTTACCTGCCATGGCAAATCAAGTTTTTCTTTTCCAAGTGGGACCATATGCGATTTTAGTGGTGGGGATTCGGTCACGAAATGATCGGATCAGAATTGTAGACACTATGTTTGTTGGAATATGAAGAATATATATGTGAATCTTTGAATTGAATTACGGCGAGATCCGTTGATCGAATCAATTGGATGATGGTTGGAGTGTGTTCTCCTTCCATTGGGGATGAATGTGGTATATTCACATGTTCAATTTTGACTTCGAATGAATGAGATATTCAAGTCTAAAGATTGCCTAATTCAAAGCCAAAATAGGACTAAAGGTAGCTAAAAGCATTTAGTCCCACATTGGCCATCGGATGGAAGTTCAAAGTGTTTAAATAGAAAAAATTGAGAACAAAGGGCGTGCCTTTTGGGTACTTGAGTTTTCGCGCGCGATTGGGAGGAAACCATGCCTGCTCATGCGCGCGGCGGCGGCACCGGCCGGCCGGTGCCGGGCTCGGGCCTGGTTCTGGGTTTGGGTTCGCTACCCGGCCTAGTTCTTTTTGAATTGGGTCTCACGGGTATGGGTTACGCGGAGCATACCCGCTATCTGCTATCCGGATCCGAACCGCCCCGCCAACGGACCCGCTATTTGCTATCCGGATCCGAACCACTCCGCCAACGGCTATTGCAGCAGTTGGACGGCCAACGGTTGCGATGGTAGGGTCGAACCGTTGCAACGGTTCAGACCGAACCGTTGCAACTATTCGTTGGGTTCGGACCTGTTGGCCCCTCCCGGAGCGCTATAAATAGCGCTCCAAATTCTCAATTGATATACAACAGCAAACACACCAACAAGAAAGGAATCTGCCTTCTGAAGGAGATCCTCTCTCTCTCTCAGTTTTGAAATGACTTCCAAACAAGAAGTGGGGATTCTGCAACTCAGTTTCCAAAGCGACTTCCAAAAGAGATACTACAAAATTCGTTCTGAAAGAAGGCTCAAAAAATTCAACAGATTCTTTAATAGAATTGTTGTCTGAATCTGGGACTTCTGAAGAAGAATATTCCTCAACCTTCCTTCTTCCTCTACAGTGGATGCTCCTCCAAAGTAAAGGCAAATATTCTCCCAAAATTTGTCTTTGTCCTGCTGCTTCAATAATCCTGTGAAGGTACTGGTTAACTACGGTTCGACCGTACGGTGATTTGGTAGTGCTATCCAAATACCGTGAAGGAGTGTTGTATCTTAGGAGACCAGCGTCCAATAACCCGTTAGCACCGGTGCGGGGGACGTAATTGTCTTAAGGAGATTCTCTTTAAGTGTACCTCACTCCAAGTACTGTATAAGTGAATTAATTTCTTTATACAGGGGATATACTGATATTCAGTATATTGAGACTGATTTATATCAGTCTAATTGATGTTTAACCAAGGAAGAAAATTGAAAGGTGGTTCTTAAATTAAGGAACGTTCTATTGAACAGAAAACCTCCCACCTGATATTTACCGACCTGGCCAATTAGATTGTTGATATTTCAGTGTTATTGATTAGTTGTCAGATTGATCCGAGAAACCAATAATCTTAAGACATTAAGGATATTGAAGTTTCTTACTTCTATTCTGTTTGAACTTGCAGAAAATGTCTGAGACTAATCAAGATATCTCTAGCAAGGCACCAAACATGCAGCTACAAGCTTTGATGCCTACTCCACTTCCTAACCCGAAGCCGGAGAAGCCAGGAAAATTTGACGGCACAGAATTCAAGAGGTGGCAACAAAAGATTCTCTTCCACTTGACCACTCTTCATCTGGCCAGATTCCTGCAAGAAGATCCACCAGAGGCCGGGACTGATGCATGGACTCAATGTGACTTCCTTTGCCGAAATTATTTTTAAATAGACTGGATGACTCTCTTTACAATGTCTACAGTCCCATCACAACGACAAAGAAGTTATGAGCCAGTCTTGATAAGAAGTACAAGACTGAGGATGCTGGTACCAAGAAGTTCATCGTAGGACGATTTTTGGAGTACAAAATGGTGGACAACAAGACTGTAATCAGTCAGGTGCAAGAGTTTCAAATTATCTTGCACGAGATAGAAGCTGAAAGTATGATTCTACCTGAAACCTTTCAGGTTGCTACTATCGTGGAGAAACTCCCACCTGCGTGGAGAGATTTTAAGAACTGCCTGAAGCACAAGCGAAAGGAGTTAAAGTTGGAAGATCTCATTGTGAGGCTTCGAATCGAGGAGGACAACCGAAAGTCCGAGAAAAGGAGCAGTAAGAACTCCTATGAAGCAAAAGCCAATGTGATCGAAGACTCAAAAGGGAAAGCGTCTACTTCCAAAGGCTTAAAGTGGAAGAAGACTTCCCAGAGGTACAAAGGCAAGGTTCAAGAAGGCAAGAACATGCGCTTCAAAGGAACCTGCTACATCTACAACAAAGAAGGGCATAAGGCGAATGAATGTCACAACCATCTCAAAAAGAACAAGAAAAGCCATCCACAAGCAAACTTGACCGACCATGAGTCGCCAAGCCTTTCAGTTGTGGTGTCAGAGGTGAATCTGACAACCAACAATAAGGATTGGTGGCTAGACACTGGAGCTACTTGGCACATTTGCTCTGAGAAATTATTATTCTCTGAATGTCAAAAATTACAGCAAGATGAGCAACTATTCATGAGAAACTTAGCCATCTCAAAGGTTGAAGGAAAAGGCAAGGTCATCCTGAAGTGGACATCTGAAAAAGAGCTTACTCTGAACGATGTGCTACATGTTCCAGATATCCGCAAGAATTTGATCCCTGGATCAATACTTAGTAAGAAAGGATTTAGAATAATTTTTGAATCAGATAAATTTGTACTTACTAAGGGAGGGATGTATGTGGAAAATGTTATCTTGTTGATGGACTTTTTAAAGCCAATGTTGCAGTGGTAGATAAAAAGTCTGTGTATTTGTACCTGAAGCTTATAAATAAAGGAAAAACTTCTGTTTATTTGCTTGAGTCTCCTATTTTATGGCATGCTAGATTAGGGCATGTAAATTACAAGTCATTAAAGAACTTGTCTAATCTAGGATATATTTCTAAACTCAACTTGGAAGAAATTCGCAAGTATGAGTTTGTGTTGAGGCCAAGTTGGCGAAAAATTCATTTCACTCAATTGATCGAAATACAGAACCTTTAGGGTTAATTCATAGCGATCTGTGTGACTTGAAGTTTATGCCAACTAGAGGCGGTAAAAAGTATTTTATTATTTTTATTGATGACTGTACAAGATATTGTTATGTGTATCTTTTAAACAGTAAGGATAAGACAATAAATATGTTTATAACATATAAAGCCGAAGTTGATAATCAACTCAACAAGAAAATCAAGATTCTAAAATCCGATAGAGGCGGAGAATATGAATCAAATGATTTTAGTAAGTTATGTGCTAATTTGGTATAATCCATCAAACAACAGCACCATATACTCCTCAGCAAAATGGAATTACTGAACGGAAGAACAGAACTTTGAAGGAGATGGTCAATTCCATGCTCGTAAGTTCTGGAGCTCCGCAGAACTTGTGGGGGAAAGCTCTGTTAACTGTAAATTATATTCTAAACAGAGTATCCCACAAGAAACTTGGTCTTATACCATTTGAGTTATGGCATGGAAGGACACCTTCCTACCATTACCTCAAAATGTGGGGGTGCCTTGCAAAGGTGCTAGCACCATTACCTAAAAAGACTAAGTTGGGAGCAAAAACTATGGACTGCATATTCATAGGCTATGCCTTGAATAGTAGTGCCTACAGATTTTTGGTTCATAAATCAGAGATACCAGATATTCATGTAAACATGATTATCGAATCTAGAGATGTTGTGTTCTTTGAAGATATTTTTCTATATAAACGGGAAACAGATAAGTCTTCTGGGAAAAGAACACATGAGATGGCGTTTGTAATACCCATATCTTGCAATACATGAATTGATTGTGAAAAATAATACTTATTAAGTATATGTGTATTTCGTTTTAAGAAAAAAAATTGTCATTTTTAAAGTTGAGATATTATTTCCATTATTTCTAATTATTTTCTGATCATCGTTAGCATCATGATTATTATTTTTATTATCTCTTTTTACCTCATTCTTATTTTCTTTTGCATTTACCTCATGCAAATAAAAAATAAAATAAAAGAAATTAGATAACCTGCATGTGTAGTAGCAGATTCGAACCTAAGGCCGATGCAATATAAATTGAATGCTTTAACCATCTTGGCTACTTTAGCTTTTGTTGCAAAAAGGCACCTACCATTTTATTTAACCTTTATTACCCTTTTACTTATTTCATAACCCATTAATCTTTCATCCTTGATCCAACCCGAAACCCAAAACCCACAACTCAATTACACCCCATATATAATCCTATCCTAATCTAACCCTAACCTAATCTATTTTCTATCCCTTCCTTGGAACAGCCGCCACACCCATCTCCATCCCCCTCCTTTACATTGCCGGCCTCCTCCTTTTCATGCCACTGCCGCCATCGCCCAAGACCGGAGCCCTCCCTCTCGTGGCGCGCTCGCCCGCCCGCATCTCCCCTTGCTGTGCTGCGTCAGCCCTCTTCGGCGAGCGCGTGACGGCGCATGGCTGATCTCCCTCGGCACGTTGAACACCACCGGCCATGCCACCGGAGCACCCCGGGCTAGGCTGCCTCCCTCCTTGCCGCGAGCACCCTGGCGTTCGAATTCTTCTGGTACTTTTCAGTTAAGTTTTAATACAATTTTATTAACAATTTTGGAATTTTAGTTACCTGGAGAAAAGCTTTTTGGCAAAACATAAAGGTTAGAATTTTTATGTGGCTTGTAGTCCAAAGCAAGTACTTACTGTTGTTAATTTGGGCAAGAGAAATATTGTTGTTCGCTCAACAGGTGTTTTCTGTGATAGACACAATGAAACAACTTATCATTTGTTTTTCGTGACCTAACATTGGTGTTATTTTGAGTTTGTTTAAGGATTGTTTTAAAGTTAGAGGTAGGCCTAAACCTTTGTACGATTGATGGCTAACTGGAGAAGGATCCGCATTGCATGAGCCTGTTCAGACGGGGATTACTTATACACATGCTTCAGTTGGGGTTGTGGTTCGTTTGAAGGAGGTCCAATTTTTCCAATTGTAACAATTTATATTATGATAGAGCAATAAATCTTTAGAAAATTAGTATCTGAAACGAAATGAAATAATAAGGTTTTGTAGAAAAATATTCAACCCTGAGATTTACCCTGTTGTTTTTGTTTCATTGTTTTGTTGATCCATTATCTTGTGACAACATTCCCCCTAATACAAATTTAATTTAAAGGTGCAGTGGATCTATTATTCTTCATTTGGAAACTTTACTTTAATGTTTAACATTTAACTTTATAATCCTTGCTTCTTTTTTTTTTTTTTTAATCATGTAAGAATTAGCTAATGAATTTAGTATTTGGAGAAATTGCTGATGGGCATTTCTCATTATTGATTCCTCCTTTGTGCATAATTTTTGTATGTGTACTTTCACTATATGTGAACAACTCAAGAAGGGTGGAGAAGCTGGGTGAAGTTTTGTTTCTCTGGAGTTTGCTGGAGTCCAGTGGTTAGCATTTTGAACTGCACACATTCTATTGAAGTACTAGCAGCCATTGATTTAATGTTGGAAGAGTAAGATTACCTCATGAAACTACAAAGTCGATCAAACGTTTCGGACCCGTGACGATCTCAAGTGAGTGTTTCTTATTTTCTTTTGAGTATTTTGATATTATTTTATGTGAGTGTTTGCTCTTGTATCATTTCCTTTATTCACTGTTCTCAGTAGTATTTTATATGTTACTTGTATTATTACATGTGATTGTCTTCTTTATTGTACCAGTTTGACTACCTATATCACTTCATGTGACATCAGGGACCATACATCTTATTCATTTAGTGTAATTGAGAGATTATTAGAATCATTTCATGTATTGGTAGTTGTCACTAGTTGACTTAGGCCTAGTATTGGATACTCTGGACTATAATTTGATCTACTGATCAGTTAGACGTAACTTATTAGTTGAGTATTGAGGACACATCAGATATGATCTTATTAGTTGAGTTGTGACTTAGATTGATCTTGAGTTGGAGGTTATCCAGAATCTATATTTCTTATATTGGAGCCTGACTGATAAACCTAGTATTCAGATTACTGGAAGTTACGGGGAAATGATTGGTTGACTGTAACACCTTATACAGTTTATTGTTCATCGTATACACGGTTACTGATATTGTTCACCGTGTATACGATTACTGATTGATTATTACTGTACTGATATTGTTACCATCCCGTAGCATCCCAGTAATTGAAATGGCATAAGGTATTGATTGTTATTGATGGCATTACCTCACTGACTGTACACTAGACACTTTTCACTGGACCTTGACATATGACTGTATCACTGTTACTTGACATCTGGACTCCTGTACCCGGTATCCATGTCCCATGCACTGTTGACCTGTTAATAGCACAGTCAAACGGCGTCCGGCGGTTTGCCGCCTGGTGTCGGGATTGACGAGGATGTATCCCACAATCGTGCTAGCGTCCGGCGGATCTTGAAAGGAACTAAGTGCCACGTGGAGCAAAGTGCCACACCATACACATGGTGGGGGCCACCTCTTGAATCCACGGGGGCCACCTCTAGAATCCTGTTTCCCTCAGAGCAAAGTGCCACATGGAGCAAAGTGCCACACCATACACATGGTGGGGGCCACCTCTTGAATCTGTGGGGGCCACCTCTTGAATCTGTAGGGCTATCTATTGTACGTGACGCCTGGTATTAGCGTGATATTACATTCTCAGTGCCTATTAGCATCCACACGCACTTGTATGATGATAACCCTAGGATACATGTTATTTGGTTCTCTTTCCCTATTCGAACAATGATACCCGCATATCAGAGTTCGAATGAGTTCTACTGGATGTGCGGGCTCCAGTGTGAACTGTCGGATGTTGTGGGACGCCGGTGGGAAAGTGACAAAGATAACATAGAACACTACTGATTGTTATTGATTGATTTGTATGAGACATTGTACTGTACCCTGAATGGTTACCCTGCCTTATGACATATGACTGTATACGTAATTGTAACTAGGACCAGACCATGACCAGATTTAGATACAACCTAGTGACATGTGATAGATTACACGCCTTGACATTGATTGCATATTTACAGTTGTGCCAGTTGTCTTCTACCTGTATTCATGTTGTTACTATATGTGTCACTGCTCAGTTATTTATTCTGTTATTTAGTCTGCAGTTGTTCCTATTGTTATTTATGCACTGTTTCTCTGCACGAGTTCTTTCCCCTTTACACACACACTCATTATGGTCGCGTTCTGACGACCCTGGATTTGAACGTCCAGATATTGGACGGTTGGTTTCCTTTGTGCAGGTGTTCGTTGAGGCCGTATGCTTCGCGAATAGCTGGAGCTTCTTCCTATTCTATTCTGGTACTCTTATCTTTTTAACTTTCATATTACTTCCTGATTCTTGTCATATCAGCTCAGTTCTCATTCCAGTCACTATTCTAGCTCTTGATTCATATGATATCATGCGTGGTTGACTATATGTATTATTGCAGTGATCATTTAGTTCTGATTTATAGCTTGTTCAGGTTACAATTGAGGCTTAGCGCGTATACGTGGGGTATTTTTCTCGCGTATATGCGTCGCCATAACGTCTCCGTATCTTTAGGATCGGGGCGTTACAGCGTTCAGGGACGAAAGCCCCGAGGAACCGACTGTTAATGCGAAAATTGAACCATAAAGAAGTCAGAGATCTAGAATCTCAAAATCTTTTGGTCTAGATTTCATAGCATACGCTATTGAAAGCGAACCTCAAACATTTAAAGAGGCTATGTCAACCCCAGAAGCATAAATGTGAAAAGAAGCTATAAATAGCGAAATAGAATCCATACTAAGTAATCATACTTGGGAATTGGTAAACTTGCCTCCTGGCAGTAAACCAATTGGGTGTAAGTGAATTTTCAAAAGAAAATTAAAACCCGATGGATCTATCGATAAGTACAAGGCTAGATTAGTAGCCAAGGGTTATCGACAAAAAGAAGGTCTTGACTACTTCGATACTTATTCACCAGTAAAAAGAATAACATCCATTCAGATGTTGATTGCAATTACAATATTGCATAACTTAGATATCCATCAAATGGATGTCAAGACTGCATTCTTAAATGGTGAATTAAATGAAGAAATATATATGGAGCAACCTGAAGGATTTATAGTCAAGGGTCAAGAATAAAAAGTGTGTAAATTGGTAAAATCCTTATACGGTCTAAAGCAGGCTCCAAAACAATGGCATGAGAAATTTGATATTGTCATGATCAAAGATGGATTCACTATTAATGAATGCGATAAGTGTGTTTACACTAAAACAGTTGAAAATGTATATATCATTGTTTGTCTTTATGTAGACGACATGTTGATACTTGGGACTAATATTGAAATTATTAAGTCCACTAAAAGAATGTTATCCAACAGTTTGACATGAAGGATCTGGGGGTTGCTGATGTAATTTTAGGAATTAAAATCACCAGAACACCAGATGGAATCAGTCTATCTCAATCTCACGACGTGGATAAGATGATAGAAAGATTCAAGGATCATGGGATAAAAGAGAATACGAATCCTTTTCTCCCACACGTCCACCTTCATAAGAATATAGGAACTGGAATACGCCAGTTGGAGTATTCTTAGATTATCGGAAGTCTAATGTATTTGATGAATTGCACTAAACCCGATATTGCTTACGCAGTAAGCAAGTTAAGCAGATACACTAGTAATCCTAGTGATCAACATTGGACTGCTCTACTACGAGTATTGGGTTACGTATCACATGCCAAGGAATATGCCTTGAGATATGGACAGTATCCACCTGTACTTGAAGGATACAGTGACGCTAATTGGATTGCAGATTCTGAGGAATCAAATCAACTAGCGGATACGTATTTACTCTAGGAGGAGCAGCGGTATCTCGAAAATCTTCTAAGCAAACATGTATTACCCGTTCCACTATGGATCAGAATTCAGAGCCTTAGATAAGGCCGGAGAAGAAGCAGAATAGCTTCGACAATTCTTGGAAGATATACCATTATGGCAAAAGCCAGTGCCCGCTATATGTATACACTGCAATAATCAAGCAGCTATATCTAGGGCACAATATGTTACATACAACGGTAAGTCTAGACATATTCGTCGTAGACATAATACCGTTAAGCAGTTGCTCTCAAATGGAATTATCTCTATTGACTTTTTATCGTCAAAAGATAATTTAGTGGATCCGCATACTAAAGGTTTAAGTGGAGAGCATATAAACTGCGCATCGAGGGGAATGGATCTGAAAGACTAACCTTACCGAGTCAGCTTAATGGAAACCTCACTTAGCGACTGGAGATCCCACGGACTAAGTTCAAGAGGAAAAACTAATTATAATTGACTCAGCAAGTAAGCACTTGGGAGCTTGACTCCAATCCATTCCTAAGGTGCACATAAGTGCTTTTCTACAAGTGGATTAAGGATAAGCTTAACGCTTGTAATGATGCCTATATCTTGTTACTAAACAAGTGGACTAGAGTAGACTACTCTTAATAGGACGATCACCTATGTGAGTATAGAGTTGGGTCGGCTCTTTGGGAATTTCTATGGAGGTTGTTATTCCCTAAAGATACTCTCTGAAACTAAGAATGTCCAGGGCCAAAATAGACACAACCGAGAACCAAAGTTGATTTGGAAAGTCACTGTGTGAAGCTTGTTGACTTGGCCTATACTAACGGCTAATAGTGCAAGACCTAGTTCACTGATTAGCCAGTAAGTCCGATAAAACTTTTACTATGGAAGGTTCAAGACCTAGTTCACCTATCCTGATGCAGTTTCTTTTCTAAAGTACCTTTCACAATAGAGTCAGTCTCTTTGTGTGTCTATTCCTTGAATCTCCATTCATTGTGGGGGATTGTTGGAATATGAAGAATATATATGTGAATTTTTGAATTGAATTACGGCGAGATCCGTTGATCGAATCAATTGGATGATGGTTAGAGTGTGTTCTCCTTCCATTGGGGATGAACGTGGTATATTCACTTGTTCAATTCCGACTTCGAATGAATGAGATATTCAAGTCTAAAGATTGCCTAATTCAAAGCTAAAATGGGACTAAAGATAGCTAAAAGCATTTAGTCCTACATTGGCCATGGGATGGAAGTTCGTAGTATTTAAATAGAGAAAATTGAGAACAAAGGGCGTGCCCTTTGGGTACTTAGAGTTTTCGCGCGCGATTGGGAGGAAACCATGCTCGCTCATGCGCGCGCGCCGCGGCCGGCCGGGCGGCAGGCGCCGGTGCCGAGCCGGGCTCGGGCTCAGGCTCAGGCTCGGGCTCGGGCTTGGGTCTGGGTCTGGGTCTGGGTTCGGGTTCCCTACCCGGCCTGGTTCTTTTTGAACTGGGTCTCACGGTATGGGTTACGGAGCATACCCGCTATCCGGATCCGAACCGCCCCGCCAACGGAGCCGCCATCCGCTATCCGGATCCGAACCGCTCCGCCAACGGCTATTGCAGCAGTTGGACGGCTAACGGTTGCAATGGTTGGGTTGAACCGCTACAATGGTTCAGACCGAACCGTTGCAACTATTCGTTGGGTTCGGACCCGTTGGCCCCTCCCTGAGTGCTATAAATAGCGCTCCGAATTCTCAATTGATATACAACAACAAACACACCAACCAGAAAGGAATCTGTCTTCTGAAGGAGATCCTCTCTCTCTCTCTCTCAGTCTTGAAGTGACTTCCAAACAGGAAGTGGGGATTCTGCAACTCAGTTTCCAAAGCGACTTCCAAAAGAGATTCTGCAAAATTCGTTCTGAAAGAAGGCTCAGAAAATTCAACAGATTCTTTAATAGAATTGTTGTCTGAATCTGGGACTTCTGAAGAATAATATTCCTCAACCTTCCTTCTTCCTCTACAGTGGGTGCTCCTCCAAAGTAAAGGCAAATATTCTCCCGAAATTTGTCTTTGTCCTGCTGCTTCAATAATCCTGTGAAGGTACTGGTTAACTACGGTTCGACCGTACGGTGATTTGGTAGTGCTATCCAAATACCGTGAAGGAGTGTTGTATCTTAGGAGACCAGCGTCCAATAACCCGTTAGCACCGGTGCGGGGACGTAATTGTCTTAAGGAGATTCTCTTAAGCGTACCTCACTCCAAGTACTGTATAAGTGAATTAATTTCTTTATACACGGGATATACTGATATTCAGTATATTGAGACTGATTTATATCGGTCTAATTGGTGTTTAACCAAGGAAGAAAATTGAAAGGTGGTTCTTAAATTAACGTTCTATTGAACGGAAAACCTCCCACCTGATATTTACCGACCTGGCCAATTAGATTGTTGATATTTCAGTGCTATGATTAGTTATCAGATTGATCCCAGAAACCAACAGTGTTTACGACAGCCGACCAACGAATGCCTGGTTCTAAACTGCAGATGCCGCAACTACAGTGGAGGTGAGATGCCACGATTTCGGTGGTGGGGTTTCTGGTCACAGGTTGATCAGATTTGAGCTGCAGTGTCTCATTGGCGCTAGCGAGAGATACAGACAAGAATTGGACGGATATGAGTGCATACGCTGCATCTGCGATGGAAGGAAGAAGTCATGACTTCACTGAAGGTGTTTCGGAGGCTTCATTTTTTTCTTTTTCCTTTTAATTTTTTTTAATGATCAAATAGTGTATGTGTGTTCCATACAAGTTCTTATTAATGAAAGGTTGGGGTCTTTACCTTACAGTTTTAACTAAAAAATGGGAACCATATGGGAGGGGAAAATTTAGACAACTTAAATCGGAGATTCTATGTAGTGAGAAACTTTCACAAGAGAGTTTGTAGCTTGAAGCAAAATTTCCTAGGCATTGAATCCTATTATGAATATTGTTGGAGTTCTAGGACACTATAATAAGCTGAAGAACCGATATTATAGTTAGCAGATATAGAGTACGGCAAAATTTCTTGAGTGACCTAAATAATTATACCAAATAGTACTGTAACATTTAAATTTTAAGCAGGACCAAATTGCTATGTTGAACGCAAAGTAAAACCTAACAGATATCCATAAAGAAAGAAGCAAGTGATTGATCCTTGTTCAGCTATAAGTTTTTGAAAACGTCACATCCTTTTCCCTTGTTTTTAAGATATTTATTATCTAAACAATAACAATAAAGTTCAATATTATAACATAATATATATGTGAAGAGTAGAGAGGAAGGATGGAAAGTCATCAATTCCAGCAAACTGAATGCAGTGACGCTCGTGAAGGAGGTGGCTGTGGAAGCACCAGAGGGAGCAAGCTGGTCTCCGAGATGGCTTATGAACATGAGAGATATGACTTGGAGTATGAACGGCAGGCCATTGGCTACGATGAGGGCACTGTCGAGATCACATGCTTCTTCACCTCTCTCAACATCACTGTTGCCCTACTATTGTTGTTGGTCATTGTTCCTTCTTCAAATTTAATTTTCTCTGTCGTTTTTGCGTGCACACACAACTAAGCAAGAGTTTTCTTTTCTTTCTTTTGAGAATTGAGCAAGAGTTTTATGATGGCAATGTTGAAGGCATGACCAAGCTATAATTAGAGAGGGAGGCGGAAATATACAGTCACACCACACACACATGCAACCAATACTAGCTGGCTTTATGGAGTAAATTAAACTAGAATACAGGTGATGGTGGAAACTGAGCAAGTTCCACCACCGAACAGCGAAGGAGGAGAAAGAAGCAGGAGGATGGAGGAAGAAGGAGGAGGGGGAGGAAGGAGAAAGCCGGAGGGGTGCGAAGAGGAGGGAGGAAGGAGGGGAGTGATGAGAGGAGAATAGGGAGGAAGGAGAATGCTGGAGGAGAGAGTGGAGGGCAGTTGCGCTATTGCTCTATCTCTCGCGTGGAAGAGGATGGACACGATTTCTTAATGAGTCACGGGAGAAAACCTCGCTTTGCTCGGTTTTGCTAAAAGAAATTTCACGGAATTAAAAACCTTTGCCTTCTACCAAAATTTGCTCAATTCTCATCCCTATCTCTCTTTGCTCTTCTAACCCCTCTAGATCTTTGTTAGTGTTTCTCTCCTTGCATAATTCTAGCGAAAACCATAATAAAACAAGTTATTCACAAGAGAATCATAATAATGTCTTGCCTTTTCCTTCTATTTTGTTAAATGATAGTTGTTTCTCCATCAACGAGGGCCGCGTTAAAAGCAACAGTCGCGTCCAAATAAGAGCCGCATGCTATCTCCAACACAAGAGAGTATGTATCTGCTTTTATAATCAGTTCAACAGTATGCTGGCAAAAGAACTCAACGACTCCGCCAGTACACCAACAAGATGAGCCTGAGCTCAGATAAGTTCTAGACTGCGTTACTTGACACTTATAATGATCTTCCCTAGAGGCTTCAAACAGTTTAGTAGTACACTCATGAAGACTAGAATCCAAACACATTAAGCTCCAGGCACTTCAAAAGATCATCTGTCCAATCACGAAGGCCCAAGTCAAGATGAAGTCCAAAGTATTTCGAAAATCTTTCCCACTCAACTATTGGGTTTCAAAAACTTTAGAGGGAGTTCTATAGGCTGTCTAAAAATCAATGAAGATAAAAGCCATAAACCTAGACCTCACCCCGATGCGAGGGTCATGCTCCAATCCAGATGCGAGTCTCAAACCAGGTACAAGAGTGAAGTTTCAATCCAAACACAAATGTCACACTTCATCAAAAGTGGACGTGAGGGTCGCGTTCTATGCTAAATGCGACAGTGGCACTACTCCCCAAAATACAAGCCTGGGCAGCTTAGCGTTCCAACTCAAACGCGGGTCTGAGTAGCATCAGATTTCAGCTACAACGCGAGCCTGTGAGCTCCGCGTTTCAAAACAGATGCGAGCCTGTGAGCTCCACATCTAACAACAAAATGAGATCTGCGTTCAGTGTGAGAACTGCATTCTGTTGTAACTGAATCTCATTACTGAATCAATTAACACCCACATAAAGTGAAAGTTATGAAAGATTTTTAGGAGACAGTTCTACCTCTGAGAATCCCTATAAATAGCTGTCATGTCCCGCTTTCCGAAATTCGTGAAAACAGAATCGCGACGAGAGTCGACGATATATATACTCGAGGAGAATACCCCACGTATACACACTAAACCTAAAATAACTTAAACAAGTTATATAATCACTATAATAATATGATAAAACTGCAATATAACATATAAATGATCACACAAGATAACAGATGAATAAGAAATGAAATGACAACTGAAAGTGATATATATGAAAAATAAGGAATCAACAAAGATAAAAGTTAAGCAAGAGCACTGGCATACAAAAAGAGAAAAAAAACTCCAGGTTCCTCAAGATACCAGTAATCTCCTCCAAGTATCTGATCAACAATAAATAGCCACAGATCTAGATATGCAAATCTAGAAAGTCAGAACTCCTAGTAAATGTGTAAGAATAAAAGGAAGGGTGCACGTGCATAAACAGTGTGTACATATGATGAAAGAAATATACAAGATGAAAGAAATATACAAGATAAGGTTAAAATAACATGCCAAACATATATGAACAGCAAATGATTGAGTTTTTACCTGCACACAAAATACAAAATTTCAAAACTTAAGAATAAATAGTGTAAGGTACTCAATGTTACCGCTATAGCAAGTGGCTATGCAGGTCGTGATCTACAAGGAGGACTAGCGATGTAAACTTTTTTGTAAGTTCTCTTTTAGGTTACAAAGAATAGTTAAAGTTCATCTTTTAGTTCTTTAAAAGAAAATGAAAAAGAATTAAAGTTAAATTAGGAAGAAGGTGGTAGATTGAGAAGGTGGAGAAAAATAGAAAATGACTTTGTACAAAGAAATTGATAAAGAGTGAAAAAGAATTGGGAGATAGTGGTGTTAGTGATCTAAACTAAAATTAAAAGAAAAGAAAATTAAAACCTAACGCTTGCTTACCTTTTACCCGTATCGACGATGTACCTTGTTTGAAGGCGAGCGAAGTATGACAAATATGATCTTACCCATTCCCGTTTTATACTATGAAATGAAAGGGACAAGCTACACTACCATAGGAATCGATATCCATCACCATAAGACATCAATGGCACTTGCAAGGGCAAGGCAACTTCGAGACTATCGGAGTCATTTGGATTCACAAACAAAGAAGAGGGAAGCAAACGAAAATAAGAGTAAAGAAGATAAAGAAACTTCGATTTGATTTAAATAACAATGAAAGAAAGATCACTTACACCTGTGTCACCCTCAGTACAAGCTTGTTCTACTTCCTCCATGAAAGTCTCCTCTCCTCTCAGTTACATAAAGAGAATAAAAATTGCATGAAAGAAAATAAAAAACGTAAGTTACAAACTACAAATTAGCCTAAATTCTACTCTCTGCTTCGTCGTTCCGTTTTTGCCTTTGAGATTGCAGGTACTTATAGGAGAAATGTAGAAGGTAGAGGAGTATGAAGATAAGGGAAGCTGGCTATTTCTGAATTTAAATCCTTCCCTTATCTCCGAACTTGATTTGATATAGATATTCAGTTCTGATCTGCAGCTTATTGGCGTATTGATTGCTAAATATAACTTATCTAATGATAAAATTAGAAATAATGATTAACTTTAGAGTTGTAACCCTTTAAGTTCTCTTTCTAGATCATCTTGAATTATTAGATTTAAGTTCTGGTAGCGAACGTTATGATTCAAATACTAAAATATATCCAGCCAGAATCTGAGTCAAAATTACTCCATCTCATTTGTTGATTTTCTCTCTATCCATTATCCTTTGGATTTGAACTCTGTATTTGACGTTATCCTCGGTTAATCTTTAGCTTTAACCACTTGATTAACCAAAACTGAATTTAACCAACTGAATTTGGGATCATCCTCCTCTAACCAAATAGATCCAGTTAAATCTGAATTTAACTGATATTTATTTGATTTTATCCTCTTTCTCCCCATGATTATCTTCTGCAAAATAGACATTTAAGATAAGGAATTAGAAGGTTTATTACATGATAAATGTGGATATGTAATAAAGAATAATGCAATAAATGTGTACAATCAGTAAACAAACCAGTCAGTGCTATAGTCAGGTGTACATTAGGTCATGAGTATAATCAGATGTCTATCGTAACCTACAAGTATATATCAGGTTTAGTCTATAATATCAATGTAAGAATTCAGTTTTGTTATTAATTATGTCAGCGAACACCAATTGCCATATATAATATACGCATCCCATACTACACCTATTACACACGCCAATCAAGGTCCTAAGGTATTGAAACTGATTAGTTAGAGACATTGTATGTGTTTTAGGTAGGTCCCGTGCATGCCGAGACGACAGCCTAAACTCTTGACGCCAAACTAGGCCCTACCGTAAGGTAGTCTAGTAACACATATAACAGGTATGACAAGAATAAGAACAGGACTGGGGTGTCAGTCACCCCACGAGAACCCTACAGTGGAACCCTCTTTTAGTTCGCAACCTATATCCTAAGTCCACCCAAAATATAGACGTTGCCTCTTTCATGAATTTTCCCAATCCTAGCGTGAGTTGTTTAATGTCATGTTATTAGTTATCAAGATTATTTAATGTACATGTTACCTAGATCACTGGGATAACTCGGTGATGACAACGGTAACAACTTCAACAGTGTGATCAGAATAACAATATAACAGGATATATAACAAGTATAGCAGGAGGATGTTGATACTGTATAACAATATTTTCCCAACAACTATGGTAACATAGATAATATAGTTATCAGGCAGATATCATGTATAATCAGTCGAGTTTTCTAGGTAAATCATTATGTTCAGGATGAGAAATGACATGCTAGCATGAATAGAATAATTCAGGCAAAGTATACAATCAACCCAGATCTATATATCCAAGTCCTAACATATAAAATACATACTCATTTATATCTAACTAATCATTACTATACAATCCAAACAAGATCATAACTAAGGAGTAGGACATCCTCAAGTTACATGAAATCTGAAAGTCTCTTTATCCAAATCTCGAATAAACAATATTACTCAGATAATTTATCAATGAATAGATCTAAATAAAATATTTGCAACTAATAATCTAAAATCAGTATTATATGTAGATCAAAAATCAAGGTAAGGTATTCTCCCGTATGATCAGAACCCAACAATTATTAATCTCTTCTAAATGCGAATCAAGATCTCATGTAAATCTCAAGTTGAACTCTAAATCCATATATAAATCTAAGTATCGAGAGAAATCAATCTTCTAAATAAGGTTTAATCCATCTTTATTATCCAAATGAATTCTTGTATTAAACATCATCAAATAAATGTCTGATAAATATCTCAAATAAATCTACAAATATGAACCAGGCCAATCTCAAGATCAATCAAAATCACCGTCTAAGGTATACTTAACTAGTCTAGAAAAGTGGTAATCCTCTACACATGTAATGATGCTGATAAACGTGTAAGTCACCTAGAGGGGGGGTGAATAGGTGACAAGCTAATCAAATACAAAACTAATATAGAAATAAAACTAATTATGCAAACTAAATTATTATGCAAACATACAAAGCATAACCATAGAGTGTAGCTGAATTCCGGTGAAGAGCTCTAAACTATCTCCTCAAGATTCCTCTAAATTAAGAGTTGAGGTGTCACTATGACTCTCTTAGTTGAATACAAGTGTGAGCAAATTATCTCAAGCATATATCAAATAAGCACAAGAAAATATCAAACATGTAATAGATTTGAATAATAAGAGCATGCAAGATATAAAACACATGTGACAGAGAGATGAGCAATAACAAACACGAAAGAATTGTTTCGAGGTTCGAGCACACTTTCTCTACGTCCTCGCCTTCAACACTATGAAGGATTTTCACTATAATCGATCCCGTAAGATCACTTGGTACTGAAAAACCTACAACGAGCTCCCTCAAGAACTCTTAGATCCGCAAGTCCCTCACTTGTTCCTGTAAGAACAACACACGCGAACCCGCAAGCTCGCCTAGGCCGCAACCTCTACAACTCCTCAAAATAGAAGGTGGAACACTTGGTGATCTCAATACTTGATCACCCTCAAACACCCTCACAAACAAAGCTCCTATAAGATAGATATGGCTATGAAAAGCTCAAGCTCGTGTGAGAAAAAACAAGATAGATTTGAAAGAGAAAAACTCAAAGAAAAACTTTTGAAAAACTCAAGAGAATCACTCTTTGATAAACACTCTTTTAATATAAAAGTTTAGCCCAAAAAACTTATTAAAAAACTTCTGTTGGAGATAGAAAAATGGCTCTTGAAAACTCTCCAAAAATCTTAACCAAAACTGGCCCAAAACCCCAATTTATAGATACTGTCAAAAACTAGCCGTTGGGGCCAGATTGGCCTGTCGGTCGACCTGCCGGTCGAACGACCAACGGTCATATCTATGACCGTTGCGGTTGCCGATCGACCACCTAATCAACTGCTCCTTGGTCTTGACCTATCGGTTGACCGGTCGGTCAACCGAGGCAAGAACTAGAGAGCAAAGCTCTCTGGTTGGTCGACCGGGGCCAGATCCAGAGAGTAAACTCACTTGATCGGTCGACCGCTCGATCGACTGGCCCTCAAGCCAGGGATTGTGCACGTTTCTTTGCACATCAGTCGACCACTCAATTAACCAACTTCTGGCTCGGTCGACCGATCCGTCGATCGCCAAAAGCCCAGGTCTGAGTTTTAGGGATTTAAAACTTGAACTTTAACATCTATAAAATCCCATAAAATCACATAAAATCCACAAAACTTAGTTCATTGAAATACTTTGAAATCTAAATATGTGTGATAAAAAATCAACACATATTACAAACAAGTTGAACTATTTTTGCGATATAGAAATTTAGCCTTAAACCGGAAACCATATTTTTCATAAACCAAACTTTGAAATAAAAAAACCAATATCTCTTAAACTTGCATAAATACAAAAACAAGATATTTAAAACTTATTTGAAGCATAGTGTGTATGGATATGATCCAATACACATATAAGATGAAATACCTATTTTTTTGACAATAAGCTCTAAACAAAGTTTTGATAAATACAAAACTCAAAAGCATGAACTAGGAACATCAAACTAAGTTTTTTTAAACATTTGAACTAACAATGTATATATATATAATCCAATATATATATAAAACATGTAAACTTTTTTTGATGAACTCTATTCATGAAACATAAAGATATCTTCTTCGAAACTCAAAACCAAAACGGTATTTCTAAAATCAAAATTATTTTAATATAACACATATAAATTTTGTGTATGTATATATGAACTTGAGCAATCCACAACTAATCTATACTTTACATGTTATCTAAAAATAAAATCTTAACACTTACAAACACTTGACTCAAGTTTTGAAAATCTTCTCTTAAAAATCTTCTTCTCCATCTTGACTTGGTCCAAAACATGATCCAATGAGCTAGACTTCACTTTGAGTACTTGATGCAATCTTGATGCGCAAGCTCTTGAATCAATACGTACTAGTTTTAAAACTTGACTTCGAATGTTTCGTTGGAATATATGAAACTAAATGAGCACAAGATCATTAGTACTATAACCACATAAATTAATCATTATCAAAACTAGAGTGTGGGCCTTTGGGCCAACAATCTCCTTTTTGATGATGACAAAACTCATGGAGTTATATATGCATGGATTAAAGATAAATTTCATAGAAGCTCTCCCTTAACTCATACATAGCAATAAACATAAAGATATTCAATGAAGGCACATAAATTAAACACAAACATATATGCATAACAACAATAAACATGCATATATAAACTCTCGAAATTCTTCTCCCTTTTTTTTTCAATTCATCAACAAAGGGGTGTAGATAAACAAACAAAAGATATATATGCGATATATATTCATGAAGAGGAGAGACGTTAGGTTAGCTCTCCCTACATATATGCATTACATGAAAAAGGACGACTAGACCCTAACCCACATAAGCATAATATGTAATATATAGACGAAGATGTTAAGCTTCCTCTACACACGTGTACCATATAAAGATGAGAGGTCAAACTCCTCAATATGTAAAATACACTCAATATTAATCTATATATAGAGGAAATGTTAAGCTCCCCTTGCATACAAGCAATACATATCAACAAATTTTTTTTAAAAATTTTGATAATACGTAAAACAAAATTCTTAAATTTCTTGAAGAAAATTTCGATACCTCTTAAAACAAAATTTTGAAGTTTCTTGAAGTCAACAAAATAAATTTTGATATCAATGAAATCAAATTGTAGTTGATAAAATAAATATTGGTACCACTTATAGATAAACAAAAATTTTTAAGATACCATAGTAGATTTTGATACCAAATGAAGGTGAAGTATGGAGTACATTTTGATACCAAAAAGAATACCAATTGAAATCAATACATAAGCTTGTAACGATACCAATTAACATTTAGAATTAAGTCAAGTTTTAGCATAAACAGTTTGTGCTTAAAAAGTATGGCATTGTAAAATAAGCACAATCTAAATCATATATATGTATGTATGAAAATAGAAATATCACTTAAAATTTGGTGCATACATATATAGAAAACACATATGAGTATAAAAAATAGAATTCTATGAAGATCATGTGTATCACTCATATCAATCCACCCTTATCATACATAAGTTAGACACAGAAGGCATCGTTACCTAACCAACTGCCTAAAGGGTAGAAGTTTTCAAAAATAAGATTTAAAAATAGTTGTAAATTGAAAACACTACCAAATGAAGAATAAATAACTAGTATAAAGTAATTTTTGAAAAACTAATTAAAGATCCTTCAAATATGAAAATAAATCATATATCCTATGAAGCATGCTAAATACACAAGAGTTGAGACTCGAAATCTATAAAGCTCATAAATGCTCATGAAAACAAAGTCATGAGTAAACATAAAAAATGTGAGTGCATAAGAATTATGTGAATAGCATATTCACGAAAATAAACAATAAACTCAAAACAAACATGAAATTCTTTGTGAAAATCATCAAAACTAAACAAGCTTCAAGGTATATGTATATTTTATCAAAAATAAAAGTATACATACATATCTCAAATATATACGAGTCCAAAATATAATTTTGCATGAAGACAAGTGACTCAAGGATATGCATGTATATCTATTAGTTTTAGACAAAAATAACATATACATGAAGCTAAACATGTACAAATATAGGGAAAACAAGTATCAATGTGAGAATCATCAAAACTAAGTTATACAAGTACATATAATGAGTACAAATGAGTAATGAAGTACAAACACATAATAATCAAATGTAGCTCACTACTTGTATAAGTATAAACACAAGTTTTAACAAAAACGACATTTAAATAAGTAATCACCACATGAAGCATAAAACAAACATGATCATTAAGCTAAATGTACGTGTTTTAGAACTATTACATGCATAGTAGTTAAATAAAAGTGAGAACACAAAGTATGATTTATATGAGCATGGGTGTATCTCAAAGACTATATATATGTATCACATGTCCAATAACATTGCATTTAACATAATGCGCATTAAAACTGAAACATGCTAAAAAAATTATTAATGTAAAAGCATGTAAACTAAAATAAGAGTTTAGAAATAGTTACCAAACCATGTGAACTATTCTCTAAGTCTCCAAATCATGGTGGTCCTCCCACCAAACATCCTTGATAACGATGCATCAATTTGGTATGTCCATCTAGCTCAACATGCATCCACCATCAAGGCATCAACCTTCTCACGTTTTGTGAGAGCCCACACCTACATCAAACACAAGACGTGAGAATTTTTTTACCATATCTTTTGAGTTCACTGGGTTAGCATCATAAGGAACCCAAATATTTTTATTTGCAAAATTTATTGAATTTATTCTATCAAAACAAAATCTTGCAAGCTGGCCTTTACGGCTGCACGGTGTACATGTGTACACTCTAGCATGCAAATGTGGGGTGTGAGCATGGTGTGCATGTGTATGCCATGGGTTATGTGCATGAACATATGGAGCTTTTTTCTTTTGAAACAAGGTTTTCAATCTAAAATGGTTAAATGCACAATTACTCAAAGTTCAGCTCAAACAATCAATTCTATTAGACATGAATCTCATTTTTATCAAAAAAAGGTGCAACATTATTATCATGAGAGACATGACAAGATTCAAAATTATTTTTTTAGAAATATTTTCTTTTTCTTTTAAAACATTTTTTTTCAAAGAGTTATTTTTCTTTAAAGGCAATCTCCTTTTCTTTTGAAATAATTTCAAATTTATTTTTAAAAGAATCCTTTCTTTTAAAATCAAATCATTTCATTTTTCAAACTTTTGTTTTCTATTTTTAACAATTCATATTTTTTAAGAAGTTGTTCACAAAAAGATGCAAGCTTATCATAAGGCATGCCAATATCTTCTTCTATCTCAAATTCGAAATTTACCTCAAGGGGGTCATTCCCTTAGATCATGTAGCACATATTAACAGGATCACTTCCATCATCTGAGTCACTCTCTTTTTATTTAGCGATTATTCTTCAAGAGAGCGAATAGTGTTCGATACTACAAAAGCCAAATCAAAGTTAGAAACCCTATATAGATATTCATTATTTAGGATAGACTTTAAAGCATGGATGGCTTTTGCATTAGCCTCTAAATGTTTGCCATTTAAACAATATGAATCTTTAATAGTGACAAAATAAACATGAATCCCTAGGGCTTTTAGGTACATGGACATCTTAACTTTTCAAGTTTGGATGTTAAGAATGTCAAATATGGGAGGTGTCATGAAATTCATGTGTGTGTGGGGGAAAATAATGTGATTAGCTAAAATGAGGATCTTTAACTCAAGATTGTTGACCCAAATCAAGAGCACCAAGCTCTGGCACCAATTGAAGTCACTTAGAGGGGGTGAATAAGTGACAAGCTAATCAAATGCAAAACTAATACGGAATTAAAATTAATTGTACAAACTAAAACTATTATACAAATACACAAAGTATAACAAAAAGTGTAGCCAAATTTTCGGTGAAGGGCTCTAGACTATCTCCTCAAGATTCCTTTAGATTAAGAGTTGAGGTGCCATTATGGCTCTCTTAATTGAATAAAGTTGTGAGCAAATAATCCCAAGCATATATCAATTAAGCACAATAAATATCAAACATGTAATAGATATGAACAATAAGAGTATGCACGATATAAAACACAAGTAAGAGAGAAAGATGAGCAATCGCAAACACGAGAGAATTATTTCGAGGTTCGAGCACACTTGCTCTTTGTCCCCGCCTTCAACACTATGAAGGATTTTCACTATAATGATCCCGCAAGATCACTCGGTGTCGTAACACCTACAATGAGCTCCCTCAAGAACTCTTAGACCTGCAAGTCCCTCACTTATTCCAGCAAGAACAATACACGCGAACCCGCAAGATCGCCGAGGCTCCAACCTCTACATCTCCTCAAAATATAAGGTGGAATACTTGGTGATCTTAACACTTGATCACCCTTAAACACCCTCACAACAAAGCTCCTATAAGATAGATATGTATATGAAAAACGCAAGCTTGTGTGAGAAAAAACAAGATAGATTTGGAAGTGAAAAACTCAAAGAAAAACTTTTGCAAAACTCAAGAGAATCACACTTTGCTAAATACTCTTTTGATATGAAAGTTTAGCCCAAAAACTTGTTGAAAAACTTCTATTGGAGATGAAAAAATGGCTCTTGAAAACTCCTCAAAAATCTTAACTAAAACTGGCCCAAAACTCCAATTTATAAATGCTGTCAAAAACTAACTGTTAGGGCAAGATTGACTTGTTGGTCGACCAGCCAGTTGACTAACCAACGGTCATATTTATGACAGTTGGGGTTGCCGGTCGACCGCTCCTAGGTCTTGAACTATCGGTCGACCAGTCGGTCAACCGAGGCAAGAACTAGATAGCAAAGCTCTCTGGCTCGTCGACTGCTCGGTCGACTGGGGCCAGATCCAGAGAGTAAACTCTCTGGATCGGTCGACCGCCCGGTTTATCGGTCCTCAAGCCAGGACCTGTACATGTTTCTGTGCACATCAGTTGACCGCTCGGTTGACCAACTTCTGGGTTGGTTTACCGGTCGGTCGACCGCCAGAAGCCCAGGTCTGGGTTTTAGAGATTTAAAACTTGGTCTTTTAATATCCTATAATCTCATAAAATCCACAAAAATTAGTTCATTGAAATACTTGAAATCCAATATCCGTGATAAAAAACCAACACATATTACAAACAAGTTGAACTATTTATGCGATATAAAAATTTAGCCTTAAACCCAAAACCGTATTTTTCATAAATCAAACTTTGAAATGAAAAAAATTGATTTCTCTTAAGCTTATATAAATACAAAAACAAGATATTTAAAACTCAAGCATAGTGTGTATGGATATGATCCAATACACATATAAGATGAAATATCTATGTTTTTGACAATAAACTCTAAACAAAGTTTTGATAAATACAAAACTTAAAGCATGAACTAGAAACATCAAACTAAGTTTTTTTAAACACTTGAACTAATAACAATGTATATAGATGAAATCTAATATACATATAAAATATGTAAACTTGTTTTGATGAACTCTATTCACGAAACATAAAGATATCTTTTTTGAAACTCAAAACCAAAACAGTATTTTCTAAAATCAAAATTATTTTAATAAAACACATATAAATTTTGTATGTGTGTATATTAGCTTGAGCAATCCACAACTAATCTATCCTTTATATTTTATCTAAAAATAAAATCTTAACACTTACAAACACTTGATTCAAATCAAATCAAACTTTGTTTTCTATTTTTAACAATTCATATTTTTAAGAAGTTGTTCACAAAAATATGCAATCTCATCATAAGGCATGCCAATATCTTCTTCTAGCTCGGATTCGAAATTTACCTCAAGGGGGTCATCCCCTTGGATCATGTAGCACATATTGGAAGGATCACTTCCATCATCCGAGTCACTCTCTTTTTCATTTGGCGATTGTTCTCCAAGAGAGCAAATAGTGTTCGATACTACAAAAGTCAAATCAAAGTTAAAAACCCTATATAGATATTCATTATTTAGGATAGATTTTAAAGCATGGATGGTTTTTGAATTAGCCTCTAAATGTTTGTCATTTAAACAATATGAATCTTTAATAGTGGCAAAATAAATATGAATTCCTAGGGCTTTTAGGTACATGGACATCTTAACTTTTCAAGTTTCGATGTTAAGAATGTCAAATATGGGAGGTGTAATAAAATTCATGTGTGTAGAGGGAAAAATAATCTGATTAGCTAAAATGAGGATCTTTAACTCAAGATTGTTAGACCCAAATCAAGAGCACCAAGCTCTGGCACCAATTGTAAGTCACCTAGAGGGGGTGAATAGGTGACAAGCTAATCAAATGCAAAACTAATATGAAATTAAAACTAATTGTGCAAACTAAAACTATTATACAAACACACAAAGTATAACAAAGAGTGTAGCCGAATTTTTGGTGAAGGGCATTGGACTATCTCCTCAAGATTCCTTTAGATTAAGAGTTGAGGTGCCACTATGGCTCTTTTAGTTGAATACAGTTGTGAGCAAATAATCCCAGGCATATATCAATTAAGCACAAGAAAATATCAAACATGTAATAGATATGAACAATAAGAGTATGTAAGATATAAAACACAAGTGAGAGAGAAAGATGAGCAATCGCAAACACGAGAGAAATGTTTCGAGGTTCGAGCACACTTGCTCTTCGTCCCCGCCTTCAACACTATGAAGGATTTCCTCTATAATTGATCCCGCAAGATCACTCGGTGTTACAATACCTACAATGAGGTCCCTCAAGAACTCTTAGACCCGTAAGTCCCTCACTTGTTCCAGCAAGAACAACACACGCGAACTCGCAAGATCGCCGAGGCCCCCACCTCTACATCTCCTCAAAATAGAAGGTGGAACACTTGGTGATCTTAACACTTGATCACCCTTAAACACCCTCACAAACAAAGCTCCGATAAGATAGATATGTATATGAAAAGCGCAAGCTTGTGCGAGAAAAAACAAGATAGATTTGGAAGTGGAAAACTCAAAGAAAAACTTTTGCAAAACTCAAAAGAATCACACTTTGCTAAACACTGTTTTGATATGGAAGTTTAGCCCAAAAACTTGTTGAAAAACTTCTGTTAGAGATGAAAAAATGGCTCTTGAAAACTCTTCAAAAATCTTACCCAAAACTGGCCCAAAACCCCAATTTATAAATGCTGTAAAAAACTAGCCGTTGGGGCCAGATTGACCTGCTGGTCGACCAGCCGGTGGACTAACCAATGGTCATATTTATGACCGTTGGGGTTGCCGGTCGACCGCTCCCAGATCTTGACCTGTCGGTCGACCAGTCGGTCAACCGAGGCAAGAACCAGATAGCAAAGCTCTCTGGCTGGTCGACTGCTTGGTCGACTGGGGCCAGACCCAGAGAGTAAACTCTCTAGATCGGTTGACCGCCCGGTTGACCGGTCCTCAAGCCAGGATCTGTACACATTTCTGTGCACATCGGTTGACCGCTCGGTTGACGAACTTCTGGGTCGGTCGATCGGTCGGTCGACCGCCAGAAGCTCAGGTCTGGCTTTTAGGGATTTAAAACTTAGTCTTTTAACATCCTATAATCTCATAAAATCACATAAAATCCACACAAATTAGTTCATTGAAATACTTTGAAATCCAATATCTGTGATAAAAAACCAACACAAATTACAAACAAGTTGAACTATTTATGCGATATAAAAATTTAGCCTTAAACCCAAAACCGTATTTTTCATAAATCAAACTTTGAAATGAAAAAAATTGATTTCTCTCAAGCTTATATAAATACATAAACAAGATATTTAAAACTCAAGCATAGTGTGTATGGAGAATACCTATATTTTTGACAATAAACTTTAAACAAAGTTTTGATAAATACAAAACTTAAAGCATGAACTAAAACATGAAACTAAGTTTTTTTAAACATTTGGACTAACAATGTATATAGATGAAATCTAATATACATATAAAATATGTAAACTTGTTTTGATGAACTCTATTCATGAAACATAAAGATATCTTTTTTGAAACTCAAAACTAAAACGGTATTTTCTAAAATCAAAATTATTTTAATAAAACACATATAAATTTTGTGTGTGTGTGTATATAAGCTTGAGCAATCCACAACTAATCTATTTGTATTTATCTAAAAATAAAAACTTAACACTTACAAATACTTGATTCAAATCTTGAAAATTTTCTCTTGAAAATCTTCTTCTCCATCTTAACTTCATCCAAAACTTGATCCAATGAGCTAAACTCTCTTGAGTACTTGATGCGAACTTGAGGCGCGAGCTCTTGAATCAACACGTGCTAGTTTCAAAACTTAACTTCAAATCTTTTGTTGAAGCTAAACACCGACTAAGATCTTGGTAGAATATATGAAACTAAATGAGCACAAGATCATTAGTACTATAACTACATGAGTTAATAATCATCAAAATTAGAGTGATGGGCCTTTGCACCAGTAAAACGCTCATATCAACTAAATAAATAGTGTGAGTACTCACTGATGTCTCATAAAAGAATATAGATAATCTTACTGGTAAATTATATCAATCGGTCACATAAAATGATACAAATAGCTACATGAACACCTACTGGCAACAGTAAATAGAAAAAATATATAAGAACAAAACACTCACATGAAATGATGCAGTTTTGAGTCTGAATTACTATCGGGTCTTCACTGCATGAACTGATATGAAGTTCTGGATTATCTCATGGGTCGGTCTTTGAATCGCCAGTGTATCGGGTCCACAATAGCACAAATTCGATTCTCTTGTTACCGAGTTCGAATCGCACGAACGAGTCTGAATTGTTGCAACACGCAACCAAACACACATAATATATACTCATGCATACTCATACATACACTTATATACATACATACATATATATAAATAAATATACACTCACATGAACATTATAAACTTACACATATATTAATACATAATATAAATACATGCATATACTTTCATAATACATGCATGCATACATTAATATACAACCAAATATTCATGATATTACACACCCACACACGTAATCATAATTACACACACATACATACTGATACATGCACACAGTAACAACACTTATGCACACGTTAACACAAACACACACACACACACATATTTCATGCATAGTACCTATCTAACAACACACACATATAGGTACACGCTACACATGCATTAATAATACACATACCCAAACACCCATGCATGCACATTAACACATACAAATAAATAAATACCCACTCACATTAACACACACTCACTCTACACTATGTAATTAAAACACATGCATGCATATGTATATATATTTACACACACACCCCTACACATAAAATTACCCATTGCATACTTATTGAATAATAAAACCAACAGAGAAGGGGAGGGAGAGTTGTCATGCCCCGCTTCCCAAAATACACGGAAACGGAGTAGCGACGAGAGTTGGCGACGTATATACGCGAGGAAAATACCCCACATATATACGCTAAGCCTAAAGTAACCTGAACAAGCTATAAATCTAAACTAAGATTAATCAATAATCACTGCAATATCTCATATAAACATCCATGCATGATATCATATGAACAGTACTGGAATAGAGAGTGAATCTGATATGCATGAATCAAGAAAATATAGGAATAGGAATAAAAAGAGGTGAGAATACCGGAATAAAAGGGAGAGGCCCAAGCTCCTCGCAAAGCGTGCCGTCTCATCGAACACCTACACAATAGAACAAACCGTCCAATATCTGAACGTGTAAATTCAGGGTCGTCAGAACGCGACCTGGTGAGTGTGTGTGTGTAAAGGGAAAAGCTCGTGCAGATAAACAGTGCATAAATAGTAATCAAAACAACTGCAGATATAAGAGACCATATAACAAATAAATAACAGAACTGTAATAAACATGATAACAACACGAATAAAGATAGGCAACAACTGATCAATAGTAAGCAAGCAACTGATGTCACAACAGGTAACCTATCACATGTCACTAGGCTGGTATCTAAGTCTGGTCACAAGTCTGGTCCTGGTTACAATCATACGTCTATCATAGCTTATCTATGTACAATCAGATGGTATAGTCAGTCACAAAGCATCAATAGTTTATTATTAATTATGTCAGTGAACACCAATTGTCACATATAATAGACGCATCCCATACTACGCCTACCACACATGCCAATCGATGCCCTTAAATTATTGAAACTGATCGGTTGGAGACATTGTCTATGTTTTAGGTGGGTCCCGTACATACCCGAAACCACGGCCTCAGTTTCCTGGCGCTGAACCAGGCCGTACCGCTAGGTACTCAGTAACAGTAACAGTAACAGTAATCTCACTGTGAAAACAGTGGAACAGTAACAGTACAGATGGGATGTCAGTCATCCCCCAGGAACCCTGCAGTGGAACCCTCAGTCGGCTGCGCAACCTGTATCCTAGGTCCACCCAAAATATAGACGCTTTCTCCTCTATCAATTTCCCCAATCCCAGTGTAAGTTGTCAATTACTTTATTATTTAATTTAGTTAAGTCAGTCAATATCCATTTTTCCTAGAATACTGGGACGATATAGTGACAGTAACGATAATAGTACAGTAACAGTCAATCAGTAATCGTATACACGGTGAACAGTATCAGTAACAGTGAACAGTAACAGTAACCGTGTATACGATGAACAATGGAACTGTACAGGGTGTTACGGTCAAACAATCTTGTCCCAGTAACCTTAGTAATATGCACAGTACAATAACAGAACTAGATATTACTCAATAGCCAGCCTCTAACGTCATAACAAGTACACATCACATCTGAATGAATCATCATCATGTCATCACCAATAAATGAATATCAAATCTGGAAAGTCCTCTACATGAAATATATCATCTAAATGAATCCTAAATGGTCACAACTATCAATCAATAACGTCCATCCCATCTTAATACAGATCAGGCTACAACATAAGGAACACAGATTCTGGATAACCTCTAACTCAAGATCAATCTAAGTCACAACCCAACTGATAAAGTCATATCTAATTACTGATCATCATTCAATGCAAATAATATAAGTCCAGATCAATCCAACGTCATTACAAACAATTCAGATTCCAATAGTTCTATAATCATCTAGTGTCAATACACAACAAGAACTCTGATATAATAATTGGTGTACCAACATATAACATTATCCAATACTAGTCCTCTCACTCTAACATACAACTCTGACTCCCAAGTCTTCACAATCCACTCCTTTTAAGATTAATCATAGTATCCCAACACTCCGCAATATAACATGTACATGCATCTAAGTTCTACTAGATCAAGTCGTTACCACCAATATCTATCTCTTGAAGTCACACTCATCCATCAATAGTTATTACATAACCCATGAGTGAAGTCCACAATCCATAAAGAAACTGAACAGAGCTGACAGACCTATATTAGTCGACTAGGGGCTTCATACAAGTCGACTAGAGAAGGTACAGTCGACTAACAAGTGAACCAAGTCGACTAATCTAAGGCCAAGTCGACTACACAGGTAAGGCTAGTCGACTGATACAGATACAGAGAGCTATACAGCTACAGGTCAACCTATTAGTCGACTAGGGCAAAGTGAGTAGTCGACTACTACAACTATTAGTCGACTACAGAATAGGTCAAGTCGACCAGCAGGGGAAAATACAGAGAGTCTATAAATTCCTGGAAGCTAAATTAGTCGACTAGGCTCCTAGGTTAGTCGACTAACAGAGGTGTTAGTCGACTAATAATAGGTATTAGTCGGCTAATACCTCTGCCAGAACAGATATCAGAGGCATTCTAAGACCTATTCTCCCACACAATAAACATGTATATGCATCCTCCCTAGCACACATCAACATACACAATCTCTACACTAATCTATGTACACAGATGAATCATAATTAAATCAAATGCACATAATTACGAGGAATCAAAAGAGGAGAAAACACTCACATAGGGGCTGTTGACGGATCCGGGTGCCGTGTCGCTATTGCGGCTGCCGTAGTGCTACTCCTCGCTGTTGGATTGCAGGGTAAGGTGGCCAGGGTGCTGGAAAAAGCTGCCGTGATGGTCTTCGACGACGGGCTGTCGTGTGCGTTGCGAGGGCTGTGCTCGGCCATGGCTGGTACATGGCTGATCTGGGCGTCCTCGCTGCTGCTGTTCCTTGTTGCTGTTGTCGCGCAACCAGGTAGCAGGGCTGGACGCTGCTCGGGTGCCGTGGAGGGGATCCAGCCGTGTAGCTGCTGCCAAGGGAAGACACAGCCAACAGGGCTGTGCTGGCCTGAGATGGGAGTGGAGGCGGACTGCTGGTTGATGGAGATGGGGTGCACGCTGGAGAAGTGGGGCTGCCGGGTGTGTGATGCCGCCGGAGAGGAGGGAGTCTCGCCATGGGGTCTTGCAGGGGAGGGAGGAGCCGGCCAGGCTGGAAGATGGGCGCTGCTCCAATGGAGGAAGAGGAGAAGGAGGTGCGGCAGCAGTTGGGGTGCGGCTGGATTGGGAGGAGAGAAGGATTAGGGATTGGTTGGATTAGTTTAGGATTTGAGGAGATTTAGGGGGGTTAGGTTGGGATTTAGATCAAGTAGTTAGGATTTGGATAATGGGTTTCGGGTTATCGGGTAGCGGGTATGCTAATGGGTTGAGGGTTAGGATCCAAATAGATAATTGGGTATTGGGTTCACTAATGGTTATTGGGTTATGGATCACCAAGTAAATGAGTAATGGGTTTCGGGTCACCAATGGGTATTGGGTCTACGGTGTGATGGGTTGGATCAAAGAATAAGATGTGAATGGAATCAAGGGATAGACTAATGGGTGTAGCATCACTAATGGGTATGGGCTTGGACTCCAAATGGGTATGGGTAGGATCAAGGAGTATGACATGAATAAAAATCAAGGGATGAGGAATACACCTCTACAAAATAATAATCCAACATTAGTAGTAACATTACTTAACAAAAATAATAACATTAATAATACCAATAACATTACATGACCAATCTAATAATAATAATTAACAGTAACAATATAGATATTACTAACAACAAGTAATATTATATCACATGAAAATAAATACATGTACATATTTAAAATACTAGTATATTTTATCCAAATACCGTACTTTAAAAATAAGGATATTACATTCACATAATTATGAGGAATCAAAAGAGGAGAAAACACTCACATAGGGGCTGTTGACGGATCCGGGTGCCGTGTCGCTGTTGCGGCTGCCGTAGTGCTACTCCTCGCTGTTGGATTGCAGGGTAGGGTGGCCAGGGTGCTGGAGAAAGCTGCCGTGATGGTCTCCGACGACGGGCTGTCGTGTGCGTTGCGTGGGCTGTGCTCGGCCATGGCTGGTACATGGCTGATCTGGGCGTCCTCGCTGCTGCTGTTCCTTGTTGCTGTTATCGCGCAGCCAGGGAGCAGGGCTGGACGCTGCTCGGTTGCCGTGGAGGGGATCCGGCCGTGTAGCTGCTGCCAAGGGAAGACACAGCCAACAGGGCTGTACTGGCCTGAGATGGGAGTGGAGGCGGACTGCTGGTTGATGGAGATGGGGTGCACGCTGGAGAAGTGGGGCTGCCGGGTGTGTGATGCCGCCGGAGAGGAGGGAGTCTCGCCATGGGGTCTTGTAGGGGAGGGAGGAGCCGGCCAAGCTGGAAGATGGGCGCTGCTCCAATGGAGGAAGAGGAGAAGGAGGTGCGGCAGCAGTTGGGGTGCGGCTGGATTGGGAGGAGAGAAGGATTAGGGATTGGTTGGGATTAGTTTAGGATTTGAGGAGATTTAGGGGGGTTAGGTTGGGATTTAGATCAAGTAGTTAGGATTTGGATAATGGGTTTCGGGTTATCGGGTAGCGGGTATGCTAATGGGTTGAGGGTTAGGATCCAAATAGATAATTGGGTATTGGGTTCACTAATGATTATTGGGTTATGGATAACCAAGTAAATGAGTAATGGGTTTCGGGTCACCAATGGGTATTGGGTCTACGGTGTGATGGGTTGGATCAAAGAATAAGATGTGAATGGAATCAAGGGATAGACTAATGGGTGTAGGATCACTAATGGGTATGGGCTTGGACTCCAAATGGGTATGGGTAGGATCAAGGAGTATGACATGAATAGAAATCAAGGGATGAGGAATACACCTCTACAAAATAATAATCCAACATTAGTAGTAACATTACTTAACCAAAATAATAACATTAATAATACCAATAACATTACATGACCAATCTAATAATAATAATTAACAGTAACAATATAGATATTACTAACAACAAGTAATATTATATCACATGAAAATAAATATATGTACATATTTAAAATACAAGTATATTTTATCCAAATACCGTACTTTAAAAATAAGGATATTACATTCACATAATTATGAGGAATCAAAAGAGGAGAAAACACTCACATAGGGGCTGTTGACGGATCCGGGTGCCGTGTCGCTGTTGCGGCTGCCGTAGTGCTACTCCTCGCTGTTGGATTGCAGGGTAGGGTGGCCAGGGTGCTGGAGAAAGCTGCCATGATGGTCTCCGACGACGGGCTGTCGTGTGCGTTGCGTGGGCTGTGCTCGGCCATGGCTGGTACATGGCTGATCTGGGCGTCCTCGCTGCTGCTGTTCCTTGTTGCTGTTGTCGCGCAGCCAGGGAGCAGGGCTGGACGCTGCTCGGTTGCCGTGGAGGGGATCCGGCCGTGTAGCTGCTGCCAAGGGAAGACACAGCCAACAGGGCTGTGCTGGCCTGAGATGGGAGTGGAGGCGGACTGCTGGTTGATGGAGATGGGGTGCACGCTGGAGAAGTGGGGCTGCCGGGTGTGTAATGCCGCCGGAGAGGAGGGAGTCTCGCCATGGGGTCTTGTAGGGGAGGGAGGAGCCGGCCAGGCTGGAAGATGGGCGCTGCTCCAATGGAGGAAGAGGAGAAGGAGGTGCGGCAGCAGTTGGGGTGCGGCTGGATTGGGAGGAGAGAAGGATTAGGGATTGGTTGGGATTAGTTTAGGATTTGAGGAGATTTAGGGGGGTTAGGTTGGGATTTAGATCAAGTAGTTAGGATTTGGATAATGGGTTTTGGGTTATTGGGTAGCGGGTATGCTAATGGGTTGAGGGTTAGGATCCAAATAGATAATTGGGTATTGGGTTCACTAATGGTTATTGGGTTATGGATCACCAAGTAAATGAGTAATGGGTTTCGGGTCACCAATGGGTATTGGGTCTACGGTGTGATGGGTTGGATCAAAGAATAAGATGTGAATGGAATCAAGGGATAGACTAATGGGTGTAGGATCACTAATGGGTATGGGCTTGGACTCCAAATGGGTATGGGTAGGATCAAGGAGTATGACATGAATAGAAATCAAGGGATGAGGAATACACCTCTACAAAATAATAATCCAACATTAGTAGTAACATTACTTAACCAAAATAATAACATTAATAATACCAATAACATTACATGACCAATCTAATAATAATAATTAACAGTAACAATATAGATATTACTAACAACAAGTAATATTATATCACATGAAAATAAATACATGTACATATTTAAAATACCAGTATATTTTATCCAAATACTGTACTTTAAAAATAAGGATATTACAAGAGTACTCATGGCAAGGGGTGTGGATGGCTCCGAGGTGGCACGGCGGAGGTGGAGGCCGCAGACAATGTCGACAGTTCGCTGGAGTGCCCGCGGAGAAGATCGCAATGCCGCAGAGGGGTTCCGAGGTGCTTGCGCTCACTGGACAGAGGGGAATGGTGGAGAAAGGGATGGAATTGTTGCACTCGGCCTAGAGGAGCTCGGGCAAGGAGGAAGTGGGTACGGCCTTAAGTGCGTGGAGTTGGAGAAGGCCGTGGAGGGCTTGGGTGCTGCCGAGGCTGTGTGGGGGTGCTAGTGCCGTGGGGGGTGTGCGCCATAGTGAAGGGTGAACGCGGCCATGGTGGGGAGATCAGCGCAGCTCTGAGGTTTGCCGTGGGGTGTTGTCGTGGTCATGTGCTCGGATGGAGAGGGAGCCCGGGCTTGGCCTTGGAGGTCAGCTGGGAAGGAGAGGGAGCTCGTCGGAGTGCTTCTAGCGCTCACCGGAGAGAAAGGGGAGGGGACATGGCCATGACAAAAGGTTAAAAGAGTGTTGTGGCCTGGTTGTGGTGGAGGGGATAAGGAGATCCGGGTGTGTTGCTGGAGTGGTGATCGCGGCGGTGGTGCTCGCGATGGCCGGCCAAGAGAGGAGGTATGGTGGTGCCATGTAGAGTTGTATGGCATAGAAGGAGGGAAGTGTTGTTGATGGGTTCGGCCTGTTGGAGAGGAAAAAATAGAAAGAGATGAAAAAAGATTATGAGAGGATTAATTTAGTTAAGATTTTTATTAGTTAGTTAGGATTAGGATTTGAGTTATGATTAGAATTAGATATTGGGTAATAGGTTTTGGATAATGGGAAATGGATATGGGTTAATGGGCAAGGGTTAAGCATATAGTAATGGGTATTTGGGTTGGTGGGTTTTAGATAATGGGTTTGGGGATATGAAAATGGGTTTGGATATGGTACAATCATAATGGGTTATAGGCTTGAGAGATAGATAAAAATGATGTGGGCTTGATTATGGGCTAAAGGGTAAAAGGCAATAATAATAAACACTAATAATAATATTAATATATGTTAATAACAATACATACTGATAATATTATCAACAATAAAAATAAAAATTAATAACTCCTACTAAAATCAAGTAGTAATAGAAATTATAAAATCAAGTTAATAAATAAAATGATAAGTCAAGCCAAATAGAATATTTAAAAATAATATTACGATATAATAAACGAGGGGATATTACATTCTACCCACCTTATAAATTTCGTCCTTGAAATTTTGATAAAGCAGGGAATGATAAAATCAAGTTAAGGAAGACAATATCGAGCTTTCAGTCACTTCTCACTGTATCATGGGTTCTCCACACTTTCGCTGCATGCTCTAATCTCTGCTACCAGCTTCAAAATAGAGCAACTGATTTCAAGAGACAAAATCAGGGAAATAGAATTAAGATGAAAGAGAAGAATTTAGATCACTAGGAGATATTGGAATCAGCAAAAATATTAGGATGAAGAAGCTAGTTCAGACTGTTTGAAAGGAAGGTTGGAATCAGGAATATCAAAATTTGGAGATGAATATCTGAAGGGAGCAACAACCAATTTCCAAGTGGACTTGATATCATCATGTGAATAATATATGTATATTGTAGTGTTAATATAACTGGTCTCAAGTTACCAGTAAGAACTAGATCCTCTTTGAGTAAACCTGATTTTGATACCAAGAAAACCCTATCACATCCTGCTTCCCAAAATACGTGGAAACAGAGTCGCGACGAGAGTTGGCGACATATATACACGAGGAGAATACCCTACGCATACATGCTAAGCCTAAAATAACCTGAACAAGCTATATAATCACTATGATAATATGAGAACACTGCAATATAATATATAAATGATCACACATGATAACAGATGAATAAGGAATGAAATGATAACTAAAAGTGATATATATGGAGAATAAGGAATCAACAGAGCTAAAAGTTAAGCAAGAGTACAGGTAAAAAAAAAGAGAAAAACTCTATATTCCTCAAGATGTCTGTGATCCTATCCAAGTACCTGATCAGTAATAAATAATCACATATCTAGATATGCAAATCCAAGGAGTCAGAACTCCCAGTGAATATGTAAGAATAAACGGGATGGTGTACATGCATAAACAGTGTGTACATATGATGAAAGAAATATACAAGCTAAAAGAAATATACAAGATAAGGTTAAAATAACATGTCAAATATAAATGAACAGTAAACAAGCTAGTCAGTGCTATAGTGAGGTGTACATTAGGTTATGAGTATAATCAAATGTCTATCATAACATGCATGTATATGTCATGTTCAGTCTATAATGTCAATGTAAGAATTCAATTTTGTTATTAATTATATCAGCGAACACCAATTGTCACATGTAATAGACTCATCCCATACTACGCCTACTATATGTCCAATTGAGGTCGTAAGTTATTGAAATTGATTGGTTGGATGCATTGTATGTGTTTTAGGTGGGTCCCGTGCATACCGAGATCACAGCCTGGACTCCTGGCACTGAACTAGGCCCCACCGTAAGGTAGTCAAGTAACATGTATAACATATATAATAAGAACAAGAATAAGAATAGGACTGAGGTGTCAGTCACCCCATAGGAACCCTGCAGTGGAACCCTCTTCAGGTTACGCAACCTATATCCTAGGTCCACCCAAAATATAGACGTTGTCTCCTTCATCAATTTTCTCAATCCCGGTGTAAGTTGTTTAATGTCATGTTATTAATTATCAAGATTATTTAATTTACATGTTACATAGATCACTAGTATAACTCGATGATGTCAACGTAACAACATCAATAGTGTGACCAGGATACCAGTATAACAGGATATGTAACAAATATACAGGAGTGTGTTGTTATCGTATAATAATATTTTCCCAGCAACTATGGTAACATAGACAATATAGTTATCAAATAGATAGCATGTATAATTAGTTGAGTTTTTCAGGTAAATCATGATGTTCAGGATGAGTAATAACATGCTAGCTGAATAGAATAATCCAGGTAAAGTATACAATCAACTCAGATCCATATATCCAAGTCCCAATATATAAAATACATACTCATCTATATCTAATAAATCATCACTATTCAATCCAAACAAGATCTTAACTAAGGAGTGGGACATTCTCAAGATACATGAAATCTAGAAAATCTCTGTATCCAAACCTCGATATCAATAAACATTATTACTCAAATAATTTATCAACGAATAGATCCAAATAAAATACTTGCAACTAATAATTCAAAATCAGTATTATTGATAGATCAAAAATTAAGGTAAGGTATTCTCCCGTATGATCAGAACACAGCTATTATTGATCTCATCTAAATGCGATCAAGATCTCATGTAAATCTCAAGTTGAATTCTAAATCAATATATAAATCCAAGCTTCAAAAGAAATCAATCTTCTAAATAAGGTAATATCTTATTTAATCCAACTTTATTATCCAAATGAATTCCCATCTGAAACATAATCAAATAAATATCTGATAAATATCTCAAATAAATTTACAGATATGAACCAGACCAATCTCAAGATCAATCCAAGTCACAGTCTAAGGTATACTACAACTAGTCTAGAAAAGTAGAAATCCTTTACATATGTAATGATGCTGATAAACGCTCGTATCAACTAAATAAGTAGTGTGAGCACTCACTGATGTCTCATGAAAGAATGCAGGTAATCATACAGGTAAAATATATCAATCAGTCACATAAATGATACAACTAGCTACATGAACACCTACTAGCAATAGTAAATAGGAAAAATACATAAGAACAAATATTCACATGAAATGACTCGATTTTGGGTCGAATCACCGTCAGGTCTTCACTACATGAACTGATACGAAGTTTTAGATCATCTCGTGGTCAGTCTTCGAATCGCCAGTGTATCGGGTCCACAACAGCACAAATTTGAATCTCTTATTACCAAGTCCTGATCGCACGAACGAGTCCGAATTGCTGCAACACGCAACCAGACACATATGATATATACTCATGCATACTCATACATACACCTATCTACATACATACATATATATATAAATAAATATACACTCACATGCACATTATAAACTTACACATATATTAATACATAATATAAATACATGCATATACTTTCATAATACATGCATGCACACATTAATATACAATCACATATTCATGATAATACACACCCGCACACATAATCATAATTACACACACATACATACTAATACATGCACACAGTAACAACATTCACACACACGTTAACATAAACACACACACATTTCATGCACAATACCTTTTAATAACACACACATATTGTTACACACACCCAAACATTAATAATACACACACCCAAACACCCATGCATGCATATTAAGACATATAAATAAATAAATACCCACTCAGATGAACACACACTCACACTACACTAAGTAATTAAAACACATGCATGCAAATGTATGTATATTTACACACACACTCCTACACATAACAATTACCCACTGTATACTTACTGATTAATAACACCAACTCTACATAAACATGTTAATACAGAGAAGGGGAGGAGGAGCACTCTCAGTAAGGGGTGTGGATGGCTCCGAGGCGGCATGGCGGAGGAGATGGAGGCCGCGGACAATGTTGACATTTTGTCGGAGTGCCCGCGGAGAAGATCGGGATGCTACAGAGAGGTTACGAGGTGCTCGTGCTCACCGAAGAGAGGGGCATGGAGGAGAAAGGGATGGAACTGTTGCACTCGGCCTAGAGGAACTCGGGCAAGGAGGAAGTGGGCATGACCTTGAGTGCATGGAGTAGGAGAAGGCCGTAGAGGGCTTGGGTGCTACCGAGGCTGTGTGGGGGCACTGGTGGAGCCGTGGGGGTGTTAGCCGTGGTGGAGGGTGCACGCGGCCATGGTGGGGAGATGAGCACGGCTCTGAATTTTCCCGTGGGGTATTGTCGTGGCCATGTGCTTGGATGGAGAGGGATCTCAGGCCTTCCCTTGGAGGTCGGATAGGGAGGAGAGGAAGCTCGTCAGAATGCTTCCGGCGCTCGCCATAGAGAAAAGTGAGCGGCAATGACAACAAGCCAAAGGAGCGTTGCGGCCTGGTTGTGGTGGAGGGGAGAAGGTGATCTGGGTGTGCTATTGGGTGGTGATTATGGCAATGGTGATCGCGATGGCTGACTAAGAGAGGAAGTGTGGTGGTACCCTATAAGGGTTGTATGGCATAGAAGGAGGGAAGTGTTGTTGATGGGTTCGGCCTATTGGGGAGAGAAAAAATAGGAGGAGATGAAAAAAAGATTATGAGAGGATTAGTTTAGTTAAGATTTCCATTAGTTAATGTCACGCCCTGCTTCCTAAAATACATAGAAACGGAGTAGCGACGAGAGTCAGCGACGTATAAACACGAGGAAAATACCCTACGTATACAACTAAGCCTAAAGTAACCTGAATAAGCTATAAAAATCTACTACGATAAATCAAAATCACTACAATGTAACACAACGATAGCAGATGAATAAAGGAAAGAAAGGGCAACTGAATACGATATAGATAGAATCATGAAATAACAAGAATAAAAGAGCAGGAATACTCATAATCAAGAAGAGAGAGACTCTAGCTCCTCGTAACACATGTAATCCTCTCCCAATACCTGATCAGTAATAAATAGCTACAGATCTGGATATGCAGATTCAGGGAGTCAGAACTTCTAGTGAATGTGCAAGAATAAACTGGAAAGTGCATGTGCATATAACATGTGAGCAGATAAAGAAAATATATATACTGAAAAAAGAAATGGCATGAATAAAGTAAATAAACAATAATGTGGATAGCACACAATAGAGTAATGTGTCCAGTCAAGTATTCAATTAGGTATCTATCATGATTATATATCAGGCGGGTAGAGTCAGTCAGTACTAGAGTCAGATGTATATTAGGTCATAGTATAATCAGATGTTTATAATATCATGCATGTATTATGTGTCTATAATTAATCACAGTACATTATGAACAGTTTATTATTATTATGTCAGTGAACACCAATTGCCAGTGATATACGAATCCCATACTACGCCTATCACACGTGTCAATCAAGATCCTAAGTTATTAAAACTGATCGATTTGAGACATTGTCCATGCTTTAGGTGGGTCCCGTCATACCCGGGACCACGGCCTAGACTCCTGGCGCTGAATTAGGCCCTACCACAAGGTAGTCAGGAACATGTATAACAGTATAACAGGAATAAGAATAGGACGGGGTCTCAGTAACCCCCCGGAACCCTGTAGTGGAACCCTCTTTCAGCTGTGCAACCTATATCCTAGGTCCACCCAAAATAAAGACGTCTCCTCCATTAATTTTCTCAATCCCAATGTAAGTTGTTTACTGTTATGTTATTAGTTTATCAAGATTATTTAATGTCCATATTACTTAGATCACGGAGATAACTTGGTGATAGTCACGGGAACCACGCCAGCATGTGTAATCAAGATACCGATATAACAGGATATATAATGTCAGTGAATAGGATACTGGTATAATAGGACATGTAAGAAGTATAACATGAGAGTGTTGTTACAGTGTAATAATATTTTTTCAGCAGTTAAGTAACATGGACAATAGTATCCGTAGGTATCAAGTATAATCAATTAAGTTTTCTAGGTAAATCATGATATTCAGGATGAGTAATGACCTACTGGCATAAATAGAATAATCCGGGCAAAGTGTACAAGGAAATCAGATTCTCAAGGTCATCCATATAATCACCCTCTAAGTCACCAATAAGTAAAGTCGATCAATAGCTGCTATAAAACTCCGAACATGTAATATAGTCACGGGTATAAATGATATTACTTTCATAATAACTCTATCTCAATAACTGAAGTAGTCAAGACCAAATCATGAATATCTAACTAAACTCTCACCTGTTTTACTATCAATAAGAATAACCAAATCTACTCATAATTGAAAGTACACCTAGAGGGGGGTGAATGGGTGTAAGACTAATCTAGTGACAAATGATGCAGAATTAAAAATAAAATGCAACACACTTAGTGTAACCAAAGAGTGTAGCCGAATTTTCGGTGAGGGGCTCTGGACTATCTCCTCTAATTTCCTCTAAATAATAGTTGAGGTGCTATTTGGAGCTCTCCTGGTTGAACACAAGTATGGGCACACACAAGAAATACCAAGCATATATGATATGAACAATATGAAATAATGGAAGGCACAATATAAGAGAGAGTTTAGAGATAGTGGATCAAACACAAACACCAAGATATGTTTTGTGCTTCGAGCCACTGCTCTACGTCCCCGCCTTCACACAGAAGGATTTTCACTATATCGTCCACACAGGACTTCCCACACAGGGAACCTCCACTGAGGATTTGGGTAATATAAACTGGGAGTACACAACTCCTCTCTCCAACAATACAACCTCTACACAAGAGGCAAAGCACAACACAAATCACCTCTACACTTAGGGATGGGCACTTAGCCAAACAACTATCAACCTCACACAAGAGGGATGAGGCTCAAAGTCGCAACTCCAACAATCACCTCTTAACTAAGAGGGATACCAATACAACCATCACAATCACCTCTCACTAGAAAAATAACAACACAAGCACCTCTCACTAGAGGGATATCACAAAGTAAGGAGGATTTACAACTCCTGGTGGTATCAACAACCACAAATCAATTTTTTCACAAAATAGATCCTAATAGATAGGATAGATAGATAGCTCAATTGTAAGAAAATAAAGTGCTTTGAATAAAGAAAATCACTTGGGAAAAATCTCCAAATAGATATTGAAATTTAGATCGAAAACTAATTCCCAAAAGACTCTATTTTCTTTGAAATTCTAACACTTTAAACATAAATAAATAAAACTTTTAAACCCCAAAAACTCTTGCTGAAAAGCACTTGAAGAACAGGAATTTTTGCTCTTGAAAATCTTGGCTAAAACAGCTCAAAGAAGTGGGTATTTATAGCCCACAAATAAATCTGCCCGTTGGCAGCAGGAAAGGGCAATTTTGCCCTTCCGGTCGACCGACCAGTCGACCGCCCAACGGTCAATTTTCTGACCGTTGTGCCTGCGCTCGACCGCCCGGTCGACCGTGCCTAGCCAACGGTCGACGTCTAGTCGACCGGCCCCCACCCGAGAGTGGGGTGCTCTCAGTCGGTCGACCACGCGGTCGACCGGCCAAGTGGGCAGGCCTTTGTGCACGTCCCGTGCACATCGGTCAACCATACCGGTCGACCGACCACTGGTCCGGTCGACCGGCCGGTCGATCGCCAGTGTGTCTGGGCTGGGATTTATAGGATAGAAAAACTTGTCTTTTTAATTTCAAATAAATCCCATAAAGTCACATAAATTTCACAAAAATAAGTTCTTTTATTATCTTTGAAATACAAATATGTGCGACTAAAATTTAACACATATTACAAACTATTTGAACTATTTTTGTGATATTGAAATTTGCCTTAAATACAAAAATTGTATTTTTCAAACTTTGGATTTTTGAAATGAAAAACCGTTTTCTCCAAAACTTATGTAAATACAAAAACATGATATTGAAACAACTTTAAGCATATTATATATGGATAGAATTTAATATACATATAAAGATTTATATCTATGTTTTTGACATAAAATCCAATATCGGTTAAATCGAAAACCAAAAGCCAAATAAACTTTAAACTTGTGTGTGTATGTGAACTTGAGCATATCGACACTATCTAATCTTTACAAAGATCTAAACATACTAAACTAAACATAATATCGAGGTCTTCTTGTAGAACTTCTTCTCCAAGAGACTCGATCCAAACACGATCCAACGAGCTTGACTCCAACCGAGTACTAGATGCGATCTTGACGTGCAAGCTCCTAAATCAACATGTGAAAGCTCCAAAACACCTTTGTTGAAGCTAATCACCTACTAATATCTTGAACAAATATCTGAAACTATATATCACAAGATTAAGTAAACTATAACTACATGAGTTAATCATCATCAAAACTAGAGTGAAGGGCCTCTGGGCCAACAATTTCTCCCTTTTTGATGATAACAAAACTTATGAAGTAATATTTGCATGGATTAAAGTTAACCTTCATAGAAGCTTCCCCTTAACTCATGCATAGCAATAAACATAAAGATATGCAATGAATACTCAACATAAACATGTATAAGTGAAGAATGCTTCTCCCATTTTGCATAAGCAAAAACATATGCTCGATATCAATTGTAAAAATAAACATGCATATGTGATATCAATTGTAAGTAAACATGCTTATAAACTAAAAATTATTCTCCGAATTTCTAAACATACATATAAACTCAAAAACATTCTCTGAATTTCTCTCCCCCTTTTTGTCAATCATCAATAAAGAGGTGAAAAACAAATCAAGGAATAAAGATATATATGCGATATATATTCATGAAGAGGAGAGACGTGAAGTTAACTCCCCCTGCATACATGTATTTATATGAAAAGAGATGGTTAAACCCTAACCACATAAAACATAATATGCAATGTATAAAAGAAGATATGAAGCTCTTACTACACACGTGTACTACATACCAAAGAAAGGTCAATCACTTCAATATGACATACACTCAATATGAATCTATATATAGAGAAGATGTTAAACTTTCCTTACATATAAGAAATACAAATCAAAACATTATGATACCAATTAAAAAAATATATCAATTTATGATAAAGGTATACATCGAAATATCATGATACCAATTTATGATACCAATGGAAAATAACCAAAATATTTTTAATATACCAATTGAAAGTAAACAAAAATTTTAAGGTACTAAAAGATACCAATGTGAAAATATGTTGATACCAATTTAAAATAAATCTCATAAAGTTTGATACAAATAGAAAATGACACATTGTATGTTTTTGATACCAATTGAAAGATATATATATAGAAAATCTTGATACCAATTGAAAGTAACAATCAATTTTAAAGTAACTTGATATCAAAAAAAATTGTTTTGTAAATTTTTGAGATCATTTGAAAGTAAAAACCAAATTGATTTAGGTAAGTATAACTCATATCAATATAGATACCAATGTAAAATGAAACATGATACCAATATTGAAAATGTTAGCATATGCCAAAATAAAGTATTTTTCATCATAAAGAATGGGAGTAAGATATCAATTGAAAATGAAATCAATTGAAAGATACCAATTTGAAAGATAAAACATGAATTTTCTCCTCCTTTATGAAACACCAATAAAAATCATACATAAGCTTGTATGAGATACCAATTAAAAAATAATTGTCATTAAGGACTAAATCAAGCTTAGCATAAACATAATTTGTGCTATAAGATGTAAAGATATAGGAAGCACAATCAAATTATATATATATGTATGAAAAAGTAAATACCAATCAAAATTGATACTATTGAAGTTTAAAGCACACATATATAGAAAACAAAATATGAGTATATAAAAAAAATATCAATTGAGATACCAATTGAAAATATGATGAGAATCAAGTGTATAACTCATAAATTCCTCCCTTTCATGCACATGTTAAAAAGAATTTTAATTAGGCTCACAAGGCATGGTCATCCATCTGTCCCCCCTTCGATGGAAGGGTTTTCAAAAATAAGTTTGAAAATAATTTTAGCATAATTGAAAAACACTTCCAAAATGAAGAAATACGCAACTAGTTTTATGATAATCTTGAAAAACTAGTATGAAATCTTTCAAATAAGGAATAAAACATGAATATATTCCATGAAAAATATGTAAGTCATACATTATCAACACTTAAAGTTTATAAAGCACATATAAAGCTCATGAAAAACTATAATCATGAGTAAATAAGAATAATGTGAGTGTAAGAATCATGTAATCACAAAATCATGGGAATAGGCAACTAAGCTCAATATGAAATTCCTTTGTAAACATGAAAAACATGAAAATTTAATTTTCATACTTCAAGGCATATGTATGTTATATCTAAACTAGAAGTATAAATATATATCCAAACACAATTGAATCCATAAAGAAATTTTACATGAAACGTAAATGACTCAAGGGTATATATGTGTATCTTAAAGTTTTGATAAAATTAATATATACATGAAGCTAAATATATTTTCATGAAAAACATGTACAAAATGGGGAATACAAGTTGAAATGCACTAATCATCAAAACTAGGCTATATTAGTACATCTAATGGGTACAAATGAGTATTTAAGCACAAACATATAATAATCAATTTGTGGCTCACTAGATGTGTAAGTATATACACAAGTTTTAATGGAAATTTACATTTAAACATGTAATCAAAATATGAAGCATAAAAAAAAATATAAACCAATATGATCATTAGGTTAAATGCACATGTTTAGAGCCATGACATACACAATAGTTAAACTATAGTGAGAACACAAAATATGAATCCATATGAACATGGGTGTATCTCAATTTCTATACGTGTATGTTACAAGTCTAATTATCATGACATTTAACATAATAATCATAAAACACCAAAACAAACTAAAAAATCAACAATCTAAAAGCATGTAAACATAAATGGGAGTAAGAGATAGTTACCAAAACTAAGAGGGCATATTTCTATATCTCCAAACCATGATGGTCCTCTCACCAAACTCCCATTGAAAGTGATGCATCCAAAATTTTCATCGATTAGCTCGGAATGCATTCACCTCAAGGCACCAATGCCCTCATGTCAAGCGAGAGCCCACTCCTACATCAAATACAATAGGAGTGAATTTTGGTACCCATACTCTATTGGGTCCATGGGGGTTAGCACCTTTCCTAACCCAAATAAATTTATTTGTAAAATTTACATTATGTATCCTATCATAACAAAACTTTGCAAGGTGGCCCTTACGTCCACAATGTGTACAAGTGTACACATGAGCATACTTTGAATCATGTGTGTGAGCATGATGTGCATGTGTATACCGTGTATGGTGTGCATGCATAGGTGGAGTATGTTTCTTTCGAAACATAGATTCCAACCGTGTGTGGTTCATGACACATTGGCTCAAAGTGGAGCTCAAACAATCAACACTTTTCTTCAATACACAAATATCATTTTTAATACTTGAAGATAAGGTGGAGCATGTAATAGGTATGCTAGATGATGAAGATACACTAGCATGGCAAATATGAGTATCTAAATCATTTTTCAAAGAAATATTTTAATTAGAAATTAAATTAATTCCTTTAAAATAGAAATAATTTTTTTTCAAAGAATCATTTTCTATTAAAACAAAAACAAGTTTTGAAGATAGAACTTCATTTTTTCTTCAAAACTTCATCACAATCATTTTTACTTATTAAGATTTTGTTTTCATTTAGGGCAAGATCAAGTTGGGATCAATGAGTCCCTTTCATTTGAAATCTCATCCTTCTCTTGCAAAGCACTATCAAGTTTCGAAAACAAATCCTTATTTTCTTCTTTTAATGCAAAACTTTTCCTTTTCAAGTGTTGATATTTTTGTAAAAGGTTTTCACAAACAATAAATAGTTCTTCATTTAAAGCATCGGCATCAACATAATCATCGCCGGAAGAACTAGCACTATCATCTAATTGAGTTTCCGAATGTATCTCAAGGAAGTCATTCCCTTGGACCATGTAGCAATGTTCGGATTCTCCTCCACTAGATTTCTCCTCCACAATGTTTGGCATCTGAAGCTTTGGAGAGGTCAAGGTGTTCCACACTGCAAAAGCGGAATCACAATGAGAAACCATAAACAAATATTCTTTACTTAAAGTGCTCCTAAGTGTCGTTAGGGCTTATGCATTGACCTCTATATGCTTGCTATTATCAAGATAAGATTTCTTGGTAGCGGTAAGGAAAATATGCAATCCTAGAGTTTTTAGGTACATACTCATCCTATGCTTCCACATATTGATTTTAGAAACATCAAACATGGAAGGGGCAAGATAATCCATGAGTGTGTGTGAGTAAACAAGTATGTGTTCAAATACAAATATTAGATCAGCTAGCCAAGATCTCACTCTTAGGTGGTTAAATCTAATATCATGAGCGTAAGCTCTGATACCAATTGAAAGTACACCTAGAGGGGGTGAATAGGTGTAAGGCTAATCTAGTGACAAATGATACGGAATTAAAAATAAAATGCAACACACTTAGTGTAACTAAAGAGTGTAGCCGAATTCCCGGTGAGGGGCTCTGGACTATCTCCTCTAAATTCCTTAAATAAGAGTTGAGGTGCTATTTCAAGCTCTCTTCGTTGAACACAAGTATGGGCACACACATGCAATATCAAGCATAAATGATATAAACAATATGAAATAATGTAAGACACAATATAAGAGAGAGAGAGAGAGAGTTTAGAGATAGTGGATCAAACGCAAACACCAAGATATATTTCGAGGTTCGAGCTACTCTCTACGTCCCCGCCTTCACACAGAAGGATTTTCATTATATTGTCCACACAGGAAACCTCCACTGAGGATTTGGGTAATACAAACCGGGAGTACACAACTCCTCTCTCCAACAATATAACCTCTACACAAGAGGCAAAGCACAACATAAATCACCTTTACACTTAGAGGGATGGACACTTAGCTAAACAACTATCAACCTCACACAAGAGGGATAAGGCTTAAAGTCACAACTCCAACAATCACCTCTTCACTAAGAGGGATACCAACATAACCTCCACAATCACCTCTCACTAGAGGGATAACAACACAATCACCTCTCAGTAGAGGGATATCACAAAGTAAGGAGGGTTTACAACTCTTGCTGGTATCAACAATCACAAATTAATTTTCTAACAAAATAGATCCTAATAGATAGGATAGATAGATAGCTCAAGTGTGAGAAAATAAATTGTTTTGAACAAAGAAAAATACTTGGGAAAATCTCCAAATAGATATTGAAATTTAGATCAAAAACCAATTCCCAAAAGACTTTATTTTTTTGAAATTTCAACACTTTAAAAACAAATATAAATAAAACTTTTAAACCCCAAAAACTCTTACTGAAAAGCACTTAAAAGAACAGGAATTTTTGCTCTTGAAAATCTTGGCTAAAACAGCCCAAAGAAGAGGGTATTTATAGCCCACAAACAAATCTCCCCGTTGGCAGCAGGAAAGGACAATTTTACCCTTCCAGTCGATCAGCCAACGGTCAATTTTCTGACCGTTGTGCCTGCAGTCGACAGCCCGGTCAATCGTGCCTAGCCAACGGTCGACCGCCCGGTCGACCGGCCCCCACCCGAGTGTGGGGTGCTCTCAGTCGGTCGATCGCGCAGTCGACCGGCCAAGTGGGCAGGCCTTTGTGCACATCCCGTGCACATCGGTCGACCGTGCCGGTCGATCGACCACTGGCTCGGTCGACCGGTCGGTCGACCTCCAGTGTGTCTGGGCTGAGATTTATAGGATTAAAAAACTTGTCTTTTTAATTTCAAATAAGTCCCATAAAATCACATAAATTCCATAAAAATAAGATCTTTTATTATCTTTGAAATAAAAATATGTGTGACTAAAATTCAACACATATTACAAACTATCTGAACTATTTTTGTGATATTGAAATTTGCCTTAAATACAAAAATCGTATTTTCTAAACTTTGGATTTTTGAAATGGAAACCGTTTTCTCCAAAACTTATGTAAATACAAAAACATGATATTGAAACAATTTTGAAGTATATTGTATATGGATAGAGTCCAATATACATTTAAAGATTTATATCTATGTTTTTGATATGAAATCCAATATCGGTTAAACCGAAAACCAAAAACTAAATAAACTTTAAACTTGTGTGTGTATATGAACTTGAGCATATCGACACTATCTAATCTTTACAAAGATCTAAACATACTAAACTAAACACAATACCGAGGTCTTCTTGTAGAACTCCTTCTCCAAGAGACTCGATCCAAACACGATCCAATGAGCTTGACTCCAACCGAGTACTAGATGCGATCTTGACGCGCGAGCTCTTAAATAAAGATGTGAAAGCTTCAAAACATCTTTGTTGAAGCTAATCACCTACTAATATCTTGAACAAATATCTGAAACTAAATATCACAAGATTATTAATAAACTATAATTACATGAGTTAATCATCATCAAAACTAGAGTGAAGGGCCCTGGGCCAACAATAATGCCACTCAGATATCACTCAATAACTCCCATCATGAACTAGTCTAATCCAAGATCTAAGTCTGAGTATAGTTTAAATTTCATCACTAATAGTTTCAATCCAAATCATGGTCATAACTAAGGAGTGGCACATCCTTAAGGTACCTGAAATCTAGAAAGTCTCTGTATCCAAACCTCGATATCAATAAACATCATTAATCAGATAACTTATCAGTGAATATATTCAAATAAAATACTTGCAACTAATAATCCAAAATCAGTATTATGTGATAGATCCAAAATCAAGGTAAGGTATTCTCTTGTATGATTAGAATCTAGCTATTATTGATCTCATCTAAATATGAATCAAGTTTTAATGTAAATCTCAAGTTGAATTCTAGGTCCATATATAAATCCAAGCATCAAGAGAAAACAATCTTCTAAATAAAGTAACATCTTATTTAATCCATCCTCATTGTCCAAATGAATTCTTATCTGAATAATCACCAATTTAATATCAAGTCTGATAAAAACTCCACATAAAATATATATTTCTAATCGCAGTCACAAACCAATCATCTCAAGATCAATTTCATAGACAGACTAATGTATATCATAAATAGATTTGAATCTGAAACGGTAATGCTTAGACATGAAATGGTATAAATCTAATATCTCAATATCAAAATACAAAATCTATATACATCTGATGCTCAAATATGAACTCAGCTAGCCAGTCAATAGATCGAATGAAGTCACAGTCTAAGGTATTTCAATACTAGGCCTAAGCCAACAGCGACAAACTACCAACACATGAAATGACGTTGATAATCAAATAAATGTCCGATCAGTACTTCGAATAAATATAACATTTATCCATTCATATGAATCAGGCCAATCTTAAAGTCAATCCAAGTCGCAGTCTAAGGTGTACGACAACTAGCCTATAATCAAAAGTCATAATCCTCCATACATGCAATAATGTTGATAAATGCTCATATGAACTAACTAAATAGGATGAACTCTCATTGATGTCTTATGAAGGAATACAGGTAATCACACTAGTAAAATAAGTCAGACGATCACATAAAATGATACAAGCAATATATAGATGCCTATTGACAATGGTAAATAAGAAAATAGGCAAGAACAAACACGCACAAATATCGTCTCAGTAAATTTTAGTAGGATAATTATATAACAAAATAAAATTATTTATCACAAAATCCTTGTTTAATAGAAGGAGGAAAAAGAACACTCACATGAACTCGATCACAAGTCCAAAGCACAAGAATCTAAGGATCCTGATAAATCTACATAGTTCATTCCAATAGAGATTGTTAAACTTTTTATAAGGATGTTCTACTTTGGAGTTGTAAGGGGTTTTAATCTTAATTAATTGGTTTGGGGATTGAAAATTAGGTCCTCTGGATTACATGAATTTAGTAAGTTTAATTTAAACCAATTTATAATTTTTGTTAGATTTTTAAAGGATTTATAACAATAAATTCCTTAACGGGTTTGAATTTACCATTAATGAAAATTGACTTTAAAGTAGCTGATTTAAGTTAATTTATGTAGCTATTCATCTAAAAAATTTATTGTAGATTGTAGAAGTGTTTTAGACAGCGTATTTATATTTTTTCCCCATTTTTCTTTTTATTTTTATCTGATTATTTTATTATGCACTTCTTCTTTCTTTTTTTCTTTCTTTTTTTATATAAATCAAGCAGCCCAGGCCGGAGCAGGCCAGGCCAAGCCTAGTCTGGGAATTTTCCTTTTTTAAGAATAGTGTGCAGCTGGGCTACCCCTGTGCAGCCTAGGCCGGGCTAGGTTGGCTTAAGCTAGGCCAGCCCAGGCCAGGTCAGGTCTGGATGCTAAACATTATGTTTTTTATTTTTTTAAAAGGTTGTGCAGTGGACCGTCCCAGACCCACTGCGCACCCAATGGGCACAGACCCGGGTGAAGGTCTGCAACCGGCTGGCCCAAGGCATAGACCTAAGAGTCTGTGCGACCAGAGGCCCTGCTCTCGGCCAATGGCCGAGAGCAAGACAGGTTACATTTTTTTTTTGATGTGAAATCCTTGGTTGTAAAAATCTAGAAAACTATGTAAATTAAGATGTACGTTGGTACATTCTCGTGTATATTTAGTTAGAATTGTGGTTAGGTTTTGGTGTATAAAATTCATGAATAATTATAGTATAGACATGATTTTTCAATATACTATTTATACCAAATAAATTATGAGAAGATAGATTACTTACTTGGATTTGATCTTCCCTAGCATGTTCCTCAATTTTTGCACTTCAAGATTCCTTTTCATTCATGCTCCACTTGAGGAGAAAAGAAAGAAGGAGGTGAGGAGAGTTGGGTCATGATTTTTCTTTTGAGGTGGAAAAAGAAGTAGTTTAGGCTCTTTATAGATTATTATGGATTTTAAAAATCAGAATTTCAGTTAGATTCAAACTACTTGACTAGTTAGGATAAAATTAACTGAGGTTATGATTTTGAAAATAAGATTTGAATTTGGGTAAGTTAGGATAGATATGATTTTCTTTAGGATTTAGATTAGGATTAGTTAAGCTTTATGAAAATATTTGATTAGATAGGATTTGGATTAGGTGGTTGAGATCTAGAATTTGAATTTTAATTAAGATAGGATTATAGGGTTGGGTTTGGGTAATAAATTATTGGGTTGGTGGGTTTCGGATTTAGATAAATAGGTATGGGAAAAAGAATCAAGGAGGGAAAAATTATAATTCAGGCAATAATATTTATAATAACAATGATGATAAATAATAATAATTAACCATGTAGTAATAATAATAATTAACCATGTAATAATAGAAATAAATAATAATAATTAAAATACTAATAATAATACTCTAGTAATAATAATCAACAACAATAACAATAATACCAATGCATATTAATAATATTAATAATAATAGTTAATAATAATTAAAATAACCATAAAAGTAGCAATAATAATTGTAATCATAATAAAACACTCATTACTAAGGATAACAAATAAGAATAAAATAACCAGTAAAATAAAATAAATACTTTAGAATAATAAAAAATATAGTATTTTAGACCAGTGATATTACATTTACCCACCTTATAAAAAATTCGTCCTCAAAATTTCGATAAAGTAGGGAATGATAGAAAATCAAGATCAAGGGAGAAGATAAAACTTCCATGCTGCTTCTCACTGTATCATGGATCTACCATGCTTCCGTTACGCGCTCTGATCTCTGTTACCTTCTTTAGAATGGAGTGACAAATTCCAAGAGACAAAATCAGAAAATTAAATCAGGAAGAAGAATAAAATCAAGATGGAACAATATTACTCTAGAAGAAGAGTTAGAATCCAGATTACTCTAGAAGAAGAGACATAATCCGAAATATCAAAGATTTAAGAAATGAATTTCCAAAAGGAGGATGATTAATTCCAAATGGAGTCAATATCATTGTATGGATAGTATATGTATATTGCAGTATAACCATAGCTCATTTAAAGTTACCGATAAGAACTAGGCCTCTTTGAGTAAACCTGGTTCTGATACCAAGAAAATCCTATCACGCCCCGCTTGCTAAAATACATGGAAACGGAGAGAGACGAGAGTCAGCGACGTATAAACGCGAGGAAAATACCCCACGTATACACGCTAAGCCTAAAGTAACCTAAATAGGCTATAAAAATCAACTACCATAAATCAATATCACTGCAATATAACATATAAATATCTAACATAATGATAGTAGATGAATAAAGGAAAGAAATGGCAACTGGATACGATATAGATAGAATTAGGAAATAACATGAATAAAAGGTAGGAATACCTATAATCAAGAAAAGAGAGACTCCAGCTCCTTGTAATGCATGTAATCCTCTTCCAATACCTGATCAGTAATAAATACTCACAGATCTGGATATGCAGATTAAAGGAGTCAGATCCTTAATGAAGTATAAGAATAAACTAGAAAGTGCATGTGCATATAACATGTTCTTAGATCACTGGGATAATTCGGTGATAGTCACAGTAACCATGCCAACATGTGTAATTAGGATACCGTATAACAGGATATATAATGTCAGTGAAGAGGATACCGTTATAACTGGACATGTAACAAATATAACAAGAGAGTGTTGTTACCATTTAACAATATTTTTCCAGTAGTTAAGTAACATGGACAATAGTATCAGGTAGATATCAAGTATAATAAATCAAGTTTTCCAAGTAAATCATGATATTCAGGATGAGTAATGACCTACTGGTATGAATGGAATAATCTGGCAAAGTGTACAATGAACTAAGATTCTCAAGGTCATCCATATATCCACCCTCTAAGTCACCAATAAGTGTAGTCGATCAATAACTGTCATAAAACACTGAACATGTAATATAGTCACCGGTGTAAATGAAATTACTCTCATAATAACTCTATCTCTAATAAGTGAAGTAGTCAAGACCAAATTATGAATATCCAACTAAACTCTCACATGTTTTACCATTAATAAGAATAATCAAATCTACTGATAATGCCACTCAGATATCACTCAATAACTATCATCATGAACCAGTCCAAATCCAAGATCTAAATCTGATTATAGTTTAAATTTCATCACTAATAGTTTCAATCCCAATCAAGGTCATAATTAAGGAGTGGGACATACTCAAGGTACTTGAAATCTAAAAAGTCTTGGTATCCAAATCTCGATATCAATAAACATCATTACTCAGACAACTTATCAGTGAATATATCCAAATAAAATACTTGCAACCAATAATCTAAAATTAGTATTATGTGATAGATCAAAAATCAAGATAAGGTATTCTCATATATGATTAGAATCTAGCTATTATTGATCTCATCTAAATTGAATCAAGTTCTAATGTAAATCTCAAGTTGAACTCTAGGTCCGTATATAAATTCAACCATCAAGTGAAAACAATCTTCTAAATAAAGTAACATCTTATTTAATCCATCCTCATTGTCAAAATGAATTCTTTCTGAATAATCACGAATTAAATATCAAGTCTGATAAATACTCTACATAAAATATATATTTCTAATCACAGTCACAAACCAATCATTTCAAGATCAATTTCATAGACAGATTAACATACATCATAACTAGATTTGAATCCGAAACGGTAATGACTACACATGAAATGGTATAAGCCTAATATCTCAATATCAAAATACAAGGTCCATATACGTCTGATACTCAAATATGAACTCAGCCAGCTATTTAATAGATCGAATTATGTCACAGTCTAAGGTATTCCAATACAAGGCCTAAGTAAACAGAGACAAACTACCAACACATGAAATGACACTGATAATCAAATAAATGGTCGATCAATACCTAAAATAAATATACTATATATCCATTAATATGAATCAGGCCAATCTCAAGATCAATCTAAGTCGCAGTCTAAGGTGCATGACAACTAGCCTATAATCAAAAGTCATAATCCTCCACACATACAATGATATTGATAAACGCTCATATGAACAACAAAATAGGGTGAGCACTCACCGATATCTCATGAAAGAATATAGGTAATCACACTAGTAAAATAAGTCAAACGGTCACTTGAAATGATACAAGTAATATATAAATGCCTACTAACAATGGTAAATAAGAAAATAGACACGAACAAGCACTCACAAATATCATTTCAGTAAATTTTAGCAGCATAATTATATAACAAAATAAAATTATTTATCACAAAATTCTTGTTTAACTGAAGGAGAAAAAAAGAACACTCACCTGAACTCGATCACAAGTTAAAGCACTAAAATCCAAGGATCCCAATAAACTACATAGTTCATTCCAATAGAGATTGTTAGAATTTCTAAAAGGATGTTCTACTTGGGAGTTATAAGGGTTTTAATCTTGATTAATTGGTTTGGGGGTTGGAAATATAATCCTATAGATTACATGAATTTAGTAGGTTAATTTAAACCAATTTATAATTTTTGTCAAATTTTTAATGGATTTATAACAATAAATTCCTTAACGGGTCCGAATTCACGTTAATGAAAATTGACTTTAAAGTGGGTGATTTAAGTTAATTTATGTTACTATTCATCTAAATTTTTATTGTAGATTGTAGAAGTATTTTAGATTGTGTATTATATTTTTTCTCCATTTTTTCTTTTTATTTTTATCTGATTATTTTTTTATGCACTTCTTCTTTTTTTCTTTCTTTCTTTTTTTTTTATATAGATCTAGCAGCCCAGACCCGGGCTTGGTCCTGGAATTTTTCTTTTTTTTTAAGAATAGTGCGCAGCTGGGCTACCTCTCTGCAGCCCAGGCCCGGCCAGGCCAGCCCACCCAGGCTGGGTCTGGTCTGGCTGCTAAACATTATTTTTTTTAAACGTTATGCAGTGGTCGGCCCAGGCCCACTGCGCACCCGATAGGCACATACCAGGGTGCAAGTCTGCAACTGACTGGCCCAAGGCACAGACCCTTCTTGGGCCAATGTAACCTGGCACAGACCAAGGTTACATTTTTTTATGTGAAATCTTGTAGTAAAATTCTAGAAAAATATGTAAATTAAGATGTGAGCTTGTACATTCTCATGTATATTTTAGTTGGATTTGTGATTGGGTTTTGATGTATAAAATTCATGAATAATTATGGTATAGACATGATTTTTTAATAAACTATTTATACCAAATAAATTGTGAGAAGACAGATTACTTACTTGAATTTGATCTCTCCTAGCATGTTCCTCAATTTCTGCACTTCAAGATTCCTTTTCATTCGTGCTCCACTTGAGGAGAAAAAAAAAGACGGAGGTGGGGAGAGTTGGGTCATGGTTTTTCTTTTGAGGTAGAAAAAGAAGTAGTTTAGGCTTTTTATAGATTATTAGGGGTTTTAAAAATCATAATTTTTGTTAGATTCAAATTGCTTGACTTAATAGTTAGGATAGAATTAACTGAGGCTATCATTTTGAAAATAGGATTTGGGTAAGTTATAATAGATATGATTATTATTAGGATTTAGATTAGGATTAGTTAAGATTTATGAAAAGATTTGATTAGATAGGATTTGGATTAGGTAGTTAAGATCTAGGATTTGAATTTGAATTAAGATAGGATTATGGAGATTGGGTTTTGGGTTATAGATTATTGGGTTGGTGGGTTTCGAGTTTAGATAAATAGGTATGGGGAAAAGAATCAAGGAGGGAAAATAATAATTTAGGCAATAATATTAATAATAATAATGATGATAAATAATAATTAACCATGTAATAATAAAATAAATAATGATAATTAAAATACTAATAATAATACTCTAGTAATAATAATCAACAACAATAATACCAATACATAATAATAATAACAATAATAGTTATTAATAATTAAATACCCATAAAAATAGCAATAATAATTATAATCATAATGAGACGCACATTACTAAGAATAACAAATAATATATAAAATAACTAGTAAAATAAAATAAATACTTTAGAAAAATAAAATACAGTATTTTAGACCAGGGATATTGCAGTTAGTTAGAATAAGATTTAAGATATGATTAGAATTAGATATTGGGTATAAGTTTTGGATAATGGGAAATGGATAGAGGCTAATGGGTAACGGTTTAAGCATATGGTAATGGGTATTTAGGTTGGTGGGTTTTAGATAATGGGTTTGGGGATATGAAAATGGTTTGGATAGGGTATAATCATAATGGATTTGGGCTTGAGAGATAGATAAAAATGATGTGGGCTTGATTATGGGCTAAAAGGTATGGGTTACCAATGGCTATGGAGGAGAAAAAACAATAATAAAAAACCTACCTCTCATGAGGATTAAGATATAACCTTCTAATTTGTTTCTTAAAAATGTTTCGTTAAGTTCTTACTAATGAAATGTCGGTGGTCTCTACCTCAGGGTTATAAAAAAAGGGTGGGGGACTATATGCAAGGGAAAATTTTAGACAACTTATATCAAAGATTCTATGTAGGTGAAAATTTTCATTGGAGAGTTTGGAGCTAGTAGCAAAATTTCCTAGGCGTTGAATCCTACTATGAATATGGTTAGAGTTCTAGAACACTATAATAAGTTGAAGAACCGAAATTATAGTTGTTAGCAAATATAAAGTACGACAAAATTTCTTGAGTGGCTTAAATAATTATACCAAATAGTATTGTAATATTCAAATTCCTAGCAGGACCAAATTTCTATGTTGAACGCAAAGTAAAACCCAACAGATATCCATAAAAGAAATAAGCGAGTGATTGATCCCTATTCGAGTTTTTTTCCCTCACCGCGTGGATGCTCACCGCCGCTCATCGCGCACTGTGAGCCATCCATGCGGTGAGCAAAAAAATATTTCTCCCTATTCAACTATAAGTTTTTAAAAACATCACATCCTTTTCCCTCTCTTTTAAGATATTTATTATCTTAACAATAACAAAAATTACAATATTATGAAATAATATATGTGAAGAGTATAGAGGAAGGAAGGAAAGGCATCAATACTAGCAAACTGAATGCAGTGATGCTCGTGAAGGAGGTGGCCGTGGAAGCAACAAAGAGAGCAAGTTGGTCTCCGAGATAGCCTATAAACATGAGGAGTATGAACTACAGGCTATTGGCTACGATGAGGGGCACTGCCAAGATCACTTGCTTCTTAACCTCTGTCGTGATCATTGTCGCCTTATTGTTATTGTTGGCCATTGTTCCTTCTCCAAATTTAATTTTCTCCGCCTTTTTTGCATGTACACACACAACAAGCAAGAGTTTTCTTTTCTTTTCTTTCTTTTGAGAATTTAAGCAAAAGTTTTATGATGGCAATGTTGAAGGCATGCCCAAGCTATAATTAAAGAGGGAGGCAGAAATATACAGTCGCATCACACACACATGCAACCAATACTAGTTCGCTTTGTGAAGTAAATTAAATTAGAATATTGATGACAATGGATACTGAGCGAGTTCCACCGCTGAGGGAAAGAAGGAGGCAGAAGCAAAAGGAAGGAGGAGGAAGAAGGAAAAGGGGAAGAAGGACAAGGCTGGAAGGAAAAGAGGAGAATGCTGGAGGGGAGAGCAGAGGATGGCTGCACTGTTGTTCTGTCTCTCTCGTGTCGAAGTGGAAGAAGACGAACACGGTTTCTTAATGAGCCACGGGAGAAAACCTCGCTTTCCTCGGTTTTATAAAGGAAGTTTCACGGAATTAAAATCCTTTTCCTTTGTCTACTCTTCTACACCTCTTCATGCATTTTCTCTTTTTTTGTTGGGGGTGGGGGTGGGGGTGGGGAGATTGGTCCGACAATTAATGGCAAATTAAGTAGCATTAATAGGTTTTTATTTTATTTTATTTTTTTATTTTTGGGTGGGGGGCATGACAAGCCACAATGTGGCTCCATCCTTCATTCTTTATTTATTTTTTCACTATTATTAATGGAAGAGAGCCTAAATACTAAATATGAATAGTTAAATAACATAATTATATGCAGCATAATTAGATGTAGTAATTTTTTTTTATCAAGTATTTAAGAAAAATCGCCATTGAACAGAATAGAAGGAAAAGCCAACAAAGTTATCTCCTGGTTTGGGGTTACTCTCTCCTTGCTAAAATTATAAAATATGGGTTAAATATCTTAATCCTTGCTTAACCCGCCAAAACAAAAAAGGTGTAAGAATTTTGATAACGAGTATTAAAGGAATAAGTGGAATTAATCCCTCAATATGGTGGGTTGACAAATCTACCTCTCATAAGGATTAAGATATAACCTTCTAATTTGTTCCATAAAAATGTTTGTTACGTTCTTATTAATGGAATATCGGTGGTCTTTACCTTAGGCTTTATAAAAAAAAGGGGTGGGGGACTATGTGCAAGGGAAAATTTTAGACAATTTAAATCAGAGATTCTATGTAGGTGAGAAATGTTCACAGGAGAGTTTGGACCTAGTAGCAAAATTTCCTAGGCGTTGAATCCTATTATGAATATGGTTAGAGTTCTAGAAAACTATAATAAGTCGAAGAACCGAAATTATAGTTGTTAGCAAATATAAAGTACGACAAAATTTTTTTAATGGTCTAAATAATTATACCAAATAGTATTGTAACATTCAAATTCCTAGCGGGACCAAATTGCTATATTGAATGCAAAGTAAAACCCAACAGATATCTATAAAAGAAAGAAGCGAGTGATTGATCCCTATTCGAGTTTTTTATGCTCACCGTGCAGATGCTCACCTGCCGTTCACCGCGCGTGGTGAGCCATCCATGCGGTAAGCAAAAAACATTTCTCCCGATTCAGCTATAAGTTTTTGAAAACATCACATCCTTTTTCCTTTCTTTTTAAGATATTTATTATCTAAACAATAACAGTAAAGTTTAATATTATAACATAATATGTATGTGAAGATTAAGAGAATGGAAGGAAGAAAAGTCATCCATACTAGCAAACTGACGCTCGTGAAGGAGGTGATTGTGGAAGAACCAGAGAGTGCAAGCTGGTCTCCGAGATGATCTATGAACATGAGGAGTTTGAACTACAGGCCATTGGCTACGATGAGGGGCACTACAAAGGTCACTTGCTTCTTAAATCTGTCGTGATCATTTTCGCCCTACTAGTATTGTTGGCTATCGTTCCTTCTCCAAATTTAATTTTCTCTGCCTTTTTAGTATGCACACACAACAAGCAAGAGTTTTCTTTTCTTTTCTTTCTTTTGAGAATTCAAGCAAGAGTTTTATGATGGCAATGCTGAAGGCATGCCTAAGCTATAATTAGAGAGGGAGGCGAAAATATACAATCACATCACACACATGCAACTAATAATAGTTCACTTTATGGAGTAAATTAAACGAGAGTACTAATGACGATGAAAACTGAGCGAGTTCCATCACCAATCGGCAAAGGAGGAAGAATCAAGAGGGGGAGGAGGAATAGGGGAGAGGAGGAAGAGGGGGAAGGGGGAGGGAGAGAGGAGAACGTTGGAGAGGAGAGTGGAGGGTGGCTGCACTATTGTTCTATCTCTCTCGTGCGGCAGTGGAAGAAGATGGACACAGTTTCTTAATGAGCCATAGGAGAACCTCGCTTTCCTCAGTTTTCATAAAGGAAGTTTCACGGAATTAAAATCCTTATCATTTCTCTACTCTTCTACCGCTCTTCATGCATTTTCTCTTTTTTTGTTTGGGAGAGGGGGTGGGGGTGGGGAGATTGGTCTGACAATAAATGGAAATTTAAGTATCATTAATAGGTTTTTAATGTTTTATTTTATTTTATTTTATTTTTTTGGGTGGGGGGCATGGCAAGCCACAATGTGACTCTATCCTTCATTCTTTATTTATTTTTTTACTACTATTAATGGCAGAGAACCTAAATACTAAATATGAATAGTTACATAAGATAATTATATGTAACATAATTAGATGTAATAATTTTTTTTATCAAGTATTTAAGATAAATCGCCATTGAACAGAATAGAAGGAAAAGTCAACAGAGTTATATCCTGATTTAGGGTAACCCTCTCCTCGCTAAAATTATAAAAATATGGGTTAAATATCTCAATCCTTGCTTAACCCTCCAAACACAAAAAGGCATAAGAATTTTGATAACAAGTATTAAGGAATAAGTGGAATTAATCCCTCAATATGGAGGGTTGACAAATCTACCTCTCATTAGGATTAAGATATAACCTTCTAATTTGTTCCTTAAAAATGTTTCGTTAAGTTTTTACTAATGAAATATCGGTTGTCTTTACCTCAGGGTTTAAAAAAAAGGGTGGGTGAACATTTGAGAGGGAAAATTTTAGACAACTTAAATCAGAGATTCCATGTAGGTAAGAAAATTTCATAGGAGAGTTTGGAGCTAGTAGCAAAATTTCCTAGGCATTGAATCCTATTTTGAATGTGTTTAGAGTTCTGGAACACTATAATAAGCTGAAGAGCCGAAATTAAAGTTGTTAGCAAATATAGAGTAAAGCAAAATTTCTTGAGTGGCCTACATAATTATATCAAATAGTTTTGTAGCATTCAAATTCCGAGCGGATGTTGAATGTAAAGTAAAACCCAACAGATTTCCATAAAAGAAAGAAGCATGTGATTGATCCCTGTTTAGCTATAAGTTTTTGAAAACATCACATCCTTTTATCTCTATTTTTTAGATATTTATTATCTAAACAATAACAATAAAGTTCAATATTATAACATATTTATATGTGAAGACTAGAGAGGAAGCAAGGAAAGTTATCCATGCCAGCAAACTGAATGCAGTGACGCTCGCGAAGGAGGAGGTTGTGGAAGCACCAGTGAGAGCAATGTATCCAAGATGGCCTATAAACATGAGAGATATAACTTGGAGTATGAACTGCAGGCCGATGAGGGGCACTGCCAAGATCACTTGCTTCTTAACCTCTGTCGTGATCATTGTCTCCCTACTGTTGTTGTTGGCCATCATTCCTTCTCCAAATTTAATTTTCTACGCCTTTTTTGTGAGCACACACAACCAGCAAGAGTTTTCTTTTCTTTTCTTTCTTTTGAGAATTCAAGCAAGAGTTTTATGATGACAATGCTGAAGGCATGCCCAAGCTATAATTGGAGAGGGAGGCAGAAATATACAGTCACATCACACACACATGCAACCAATACTAGTTCGCTTTGTGAAGTAAATTAAACTAGAATACTGATGAATGTGGATACTAAGCGAGTTCCACCGCTAAGCGAAAAAAAAGGAGGAAGAAGCAAAAGGAGGAAGGAGGAAGAAGGAGAAGGGGGAAGAAGGACAAGGCTGGAAGGGGGAGAGGACAATACTGGAGGGGTGAGTAGAAGGCGGCCACACTATTGTTCTATTCTCTGGTGCGGAAGTGGAGGAAGATGGACACAGATTCTTAATAAGCCACGGGAGAAAATCCTCGATTTTCCTCAGTTTTCATAAAGAAGTTTCACGGAATTAAAATCCTTTTCCTTTCTCTACTTTTCTATACCTCTTCATGCATTTTCTCTTTTTTTGTTTGGGGGTGGGGGTGGGGGTGGGGATGGGGAGATTGGTCTGACAATTAATGACAATTTAAGTATCATTAATAGGTTTTCAATATTTTATTTTATTTTATTTTATTTTATTTTATTTTTTTAGTGAGCCATCCATGCGGTAGGCAAAATATTTTTCTCCTTATTCAGCTATAGTTTTTGAACACATCACATCCTTTTCCCTCTCTTTTTAAGTTATTTATTATCTAAACAATAACAATAAATTTCAATATTATAACATAATATATATGCGAAAAGTAGAGAGGAAGGAAGGAAAGTCATCCATACTAGCAAACTGAATGCAGTGACGCTCGCGAAGGAGGTGGTTGTGGAAGCACCAGAGAGAGCAAGCTGGTCTTTGAGATGGTCTATGAGCATGAGGAGTATGAACTGCAGGCCATTGTCTACGATAAGGGGCACTGCCAAGATCACTTGCTTCTTAACCTCTGTCGTGATCATTGTCGCCCTACTGTTATTGTTGGCTTCGTTCCTTCTCCAAATTTAATTTTCTCTGCCTTTTTAGTATGCGCATACACAACAAGCAAGAGTTTTCTTTTCTTTCTTTTAAAAATTTAAGCATGAGTTTTATGATGGCAATGTTGAAGGCATGCCCAAGCTATAATTGGAAAGGGAGGTGGAAATATACAGTCACATCACACACATGCAGCCAATACTAGTTCACTTTGTAGAGTAAATTAAACTAGATTACTGATGACGATGAAAACTGAGCAAGTTCCATCACCGAGCGACAAAGAGAGAGGAAGAATCAAGAGGGGGAGGAAGAAGGGGAAGTGGGAAGAAGGACAGGGCTGGAAGGAGAGAAGAGAATGTTGGAGGGAGAGTGGAGGGTGGCTGCACTATTATTCTATCTTTCTTGTGCGGAAGTGGAAGAAGATGGACACAGTTTCTTAATGAGGCACAAGAGAAAACCACGCTTTCCTCAGTTTTCATAAAGAAAGTTTCACGGAATTAAATCCTTATCCTTTCTCTACTCTTCTTCCGCTCTACATGCATTTTCTCTATTTTTGCTTTGGAGTGGGGTGGAGGTGGAGGTGTGGAGATTGGTCCGACAATGAATGGAAAATTAAATATCATTAAAAGGTTTTTAATGTTTTGTTTTATTTTATTTTATTTTTTGGGTGGGGGGCATGGCAAGCCACAATGTGGCTCCATCCTTCATTCTTTATTTATTTTTTCACTATTATTAATGGCAGAGCCTAAATACTAAATATGAATAGTTATGTAACATAATTATATGTAGCATAATTAGATGTAATATTATCTTTTTTATCAAGTATTCAAGATAAATCGCCATTGAACAGAATAGAAGGAAAAGTCAACAGAGTTATCTCCTGGTTTGGGGTTACTCTCTCCTCGCTAAAATTATAAAATACGGGTTAAATATCTCAATCCTTGCTTAACCCTCCAAACACAAAAAAAGGCGTAAGAATTTTGATAACAAGTATTAAAGGAATAAGTGGAATTAATCCCTCAATATGGAGGGTTGACAAATCTACCTCTCATTAGGATTAAGATATAACCTTCTAATTTGTTCCTTAAAAATGTTTCGTTAAGTTTTTACTAATGAAATATCGGTTGTCTTTACCTCAGGGTTTATAAAAAAAAGGGTGGGGGAACATTTGAGAGGGGAAATTTTAGACAACTTAAATCAGAGATTCCATGTAGGTAAGAAATTTCATAGGAGAGTTTGGAGCTAGTAGCAAAATTTCCTAGGCATTGAATCCTATTTTGAATATGTTTAGAGTTCTAGAACACTATAATAAGCTGTAGAGCCGAAATTATAGTTGTTAGCAAATATAAAGTATAGCAAAATTTCTTGAGTGTCCTACATAATTTTATCAAATAGTTTTGTTGCATTCAAATTCCTAGCGGATGTTGAACGCAAAGTAAAACCCAATAGATTTCCATAAAAGAAAGAAGCATGTGATTGATCCCTATTCAGCTATAAGTTTTTGAAAACATCACATCCTTTTTTCTCTATTTTTTAGATATTTATTACCTAAACAATAACAATAAAGTTCAATATTATAACATATTTATATGTTAAGACTAAAGAGGAAGGAAAGTTATCCATGCCAGCAAACTGAATGCAGTGACGCTCGCGAAGGACGTGGTTGTGGAAGCACCAGTGAGAGCAAGGTATCCAAGATGGCCTATAAACATGAGAGATATAACTTGGAGTATGAACTGCAGGCCGATGAGGGGCACTGCCAAGATCACTTGCTTCTTAACCTCTGTCGTGATCATTGTCTCCCTACTGTTGTTGTTGGCCATCATCCCTTCTCCAAATTTAATTTTCTCCGCCTTTTTTGTGAGCACACACAACCAGCAAGAGTTTTCTTTTATTTTCTTTCTTTTGAGAATTCAAGCAAGAGTTTTATGATGACAATGCGGAAGGCATGCCCAAGCTATAATTGGAGAGGGAGGCAGAAATATACAGTCACATCACACACACATGCAACCAATACTAGTTCGCTTTGTGAAGTAAATTAAACTAGAATACTGGTGAATGTGGGTACTGAGCGAGTTCCACCGCCAAGCGGAAAAAAAGGAGGAAGAAGCCAAAGGAGGAAGGAGGAAGAAGGAGAAGGAGGAAGAAGGACAAGGCTGGAAGGGGGAGAGGACAATGCTGGAGGGGTGAGTAGAGGGCGGCCACACTATTGTTCTATTCTCTGGTGCGGAAGTGGAAGAAGATGGACACAGATTCTTAATAAGCCATGGGAGAAAATCCTCGATTTTCCTCAGTTTTCATAAAAGAAGTTTGACGGAATTAAAATCCTTTTCCTTTCTCTACGTTTCTATACCTCTTCATGCATTTTCTCTTTTTTTGATTGGGGGTGGGGGTGGGGGTAGGGATGGGGAGATTGGTCTGACAATTAATGACAATTTAAGTATCATTATAGGTTTTCAATATTTTATTTTATATATTTTTTTTTTAGTGAGCCATCCATGCGGTGAGCAAAATAATTTTCTCCTTATTCAGCTATAAGTTTTTGAAAACATCACATCCTTTTCCCTCTCTTTTTAAGATATTTATTATCTAAGCAATAACAATAAATTTCAATATTATAACATAATATATATGTGAAAAGTAGAGAGGAAGGAAGGAAAGTCTTCCATATTAGCAAACTGAATGCAATGACGCTCGCGAAGGAGATGGTTGTGGAAGCACCGAGAGAGCAAGCTGGTCTCTAAGATGGTCTATGAGCATGAGGGAGTATGAACTGCAGGCCATTGTGTAGGATAAGGGCACTGCCAAGATCACTTGCTTCTTAACCTCTGTCGTGATCATTGTGGCCCTACTGTTATTGTTGGCTTCGTTCCTTCTCCAAATTTAATTTTCCCCGCCTTTTTAGTATGCGCACACACAACAAGCAAGAGTTTTCTTTTCTTTTCTTTCTTTTAAGAATTTAAGCAAGAGTTTTATGATGGCAATGCTGAAGGCATGCCCAAGCTATAATTGGAGAGGGAGGCGGAAATATACAGTCACATCACACACATGCAGCCAATACTAGTTGACTTTGTAGAGTAAATTAAACTAGAATACAGATGACGATGAAAACTGAGCGAGTTCCATCACCGAGTGACAAAGAGAGAGGAAGAATCAAGAGGGGGGAGGAAGAAGGGGAAGTGGGAAGAAGGACAGGGCTGTAAGGGAGAGAAGAGAATGTTGAAGGGGAGAGTGGAGGGTGGCTGCACTATTGTTCTATCTTTCTCGTGCAGAAGTGGAAGAAGATGGACACAGTTTCTTAATGAGCCACAGGAGAAAACCTCGCTTTCCTCAGTTTTCATAAAGGAAGTTTCACGGAATTAAAATCCTTATCCTTTCTCTACTCTTCTACCGCTCTTCATGCATTTTCACTTTTTTTGCTTGGGAGTGGGGGTGGAGGTGTGGAGATTGGTCCTACAATAAATGGAAAATTAAGTATCATTAAAAGGTTTTTAATGTTTTATTTTATTTTATTTTATTTTTTGGGTGGGTGGCATTGTTGGCCCAAAGGCCTATCGCCCTAGTTTTGATGATGATCAACTCATGAAGATATGTTTACTAATGATCTTGTATTTAATTAGTGACAGATTCATTATCAAGATCTTAGTAGGTGCATAGCTCAACAAAGGATAAAATGTCAAGATTTGGAGTTAGCACGGTGTCATCCAAGGAGCTTTTGGATCAAGCTTGGACCAAGTCAAGAAGATGAGAAGCCTTCAAGAGAAGACTTCAAGAAGATGAAGACTTGTGTCTACGTATAAGATTTTGTTTTTGTTTTAGTAAAAATGTAAAGGATAGAATAGTGGTGGATTGCTCAAGTATACCATGCACACACACTCTTGATAGAATTGTTTTCATAAAAGATTTTTTAGTTTAGAAAAGATTTTTTCTTTGTGACAAAATACTATTTAGATTTTGGTATTTTCATGTATACATATCTTTTATCCAAAATCAAGTTTTGAGCTTAATGTCAAAAACAAAGATATTTCATCTTGATTGTGTAGTGGATCATATCCATACACACTATGCTTTAAAAGTATATCTTGTTTTTGTATTTGATGAAGATTTAGAAAAACATGTTTTGGAAAAATATTGTTTTGGAAAAATAGTTTTTATATTGAGCCAAATATTTCCAAGTTACAAGAATAGTCCAATCTTTTATAACATGCCTTGATTTTGTGCAAGCATATTTGTATTTCAAAGTATATTGGTTAAACTATTTCTGTAGATTTTTAAGCATTTTATGGGATTTTATTTGAGCCAAAAAGACAAACTTTTTAATCCCAGAAAATTGTTTCAGGCTTCGGATAAGTCGACTTACCACCTTTATAGTCGACTAATCCTGGAGTCGACCGACTAGACCGGTCGACCGACGTGCACAGATGTGCACGCCTTTGTGCACTGGAGGACGGCCGACCGTACGGGTCGACCGCTCCAGAGAGCTCTGCTCTCTGGAAAGTTCGGCCGACCGTACGGGTCGACCGACAGAGAGTTGGACTCTCAGCTCCAGTAGGTCGGTCGACCCAGGCGGTCGACCGTGGCTCCAACGGTCGGATTTCTGACCGTTGGCGGTCGACCGCACGGGTCGACCGGCAGGCCTGACAGACCCCAACGGCTATATTTTTCTGGCCTATAAATTTGGGGGTTTTGTCATTGTTTTGTAACAAGATTTTAGGAGAGCTTTGAGCCAGTTTTTCCCACTCCATTAAAAGAGTTTTCTCCACATATTTGAGTGCTAATACTTCCAATCAAAAGGGAAGATTTTATCAAGAGTGTTAAAGTGAATTTCTTGAGTTTTTCACCATAGTTCTTTCCTTGCTTTTCTCACACCACACTTGAGCTATCCATTGATTATTCATCCTATAGGTGTGTTGTAGTGAGATTGTTTTTAGGTGATCAAAGTGTTGTGATCACCAAAGACTTCATTTGTTCTTTGAGGAGACGGGCAAGTGTGTTCGTGGTTGTTTAGGGTTCGGGTGCGAACTCTTGTTAATTGAGGTGCGGCCTCGGCAAGCTTGTGGGGCTTGCGTGTGTACGGGACTAGGGAGTCCGAGGTCTTGTAGGTGTTGCGGCACCGAGGAGAGATCCATTGGGATCTTACATAGTGGAAATCCTTCGTGTGTCGAAGGCGGGGATGTAGAGCAAGTGTGCTCGAACCTCGAAACAAACCCTTTGTGTTTACGATTGCTCTCTCTCTCTCTCTCTTTGTCTCTTATTATATCTTGCATGCTTACTTTGTGCCTATCTTTATATGCTTGATATATTCATTTGTGCTTAATTGATATACTTGCGTGGGATTGTTGACTAACACTTGTATTCAACCAAGAGAGCCAACGCGGCACCTCAACCCATTCAAGGGGAATCTAGAGGAGTTTGTCCAGAGCCCTTCACGGGGAATTCGGCAACACTCTTGTGTTATACATTGTGTTTAGTGTAAAAGTTTTAATTAGGTCATAATTGTTTTAGCTTCCGCATTATTTGCATCATTTGGCATTAAGTGACCGTTAGATTAGCCTTCACCTATTCACCCCCCCTCTAGGTGAACCTACAATTGGTATCAGAGCTTGGTACTCTGATTTGGTTCTAACAACCTAGAGTTAAAGATCCTCATTTTTAGGCTAATCACAATATTTTGTACACACACCATGGAGTTTATGTCACCACCCACCTTTGATATTCTTAACATCCAAATTTGAAAGGTTAAGATGTCATTGTACCTCAAGGCCTTAGGCATTAATGTATATCTTGCCATATCTAATGATTCATATTGTTCAAATGGTAAGAATTTTGAGGCTAATGCAAAAGCCCTTCATGCTATCAAGTCAACCCTAAATGATGATTATTTATCTAGGGTTTCTAATGTTGAATCGGCTTTTGTAGCTTGGAACATCATCACCTCTCTTGGCGAAAAGGATCTATATTATGCCGGGAGTGATTCGGACGTTGGAAGCAAAACCTCCAACAAGTGCTACATGGTCCAAGGGGATAACCCCCTTGAGGTAATCTCTGAATCCGATGATGAAGACATGTCATATGATGAGCTTACTACCTTTTGTCATCTTGTGCTTGAAAAATATGACATGCTTAAAAGGAAAAATAAAAATTTGAAAAAGGACATTGCTTGCATGCATAAAGAACATGATTCTTTTAGAGATAACATTGCATGCTTAGAAAAAGATAATAAGAAAATTAAAAAGGATTTTGATTGCTTGCTTAAAGAAAAAGATTCATTAGCAAATAAGGTTGCATGCATTGAAAAAGAAAATAAAGATTTGAAAAATGAGAATGTTTCCTTACTTGCAAAATTGAATGATTTATGTGAAGGGAACACTACTTTGAAAAATAAAATTGCTTTGGTGAAAAAACAAAAGGAAGTTGTTTTTCAAGAAAATAAGTCCTTAAAAAGAAAATTTGTTGAAAAAGAAAAAGAAAATGTTTTTCAAAAGAAAAAGAAAAATGATCATATATCTCACCATGCTTTACATGGCACCACTAGTGAGATTAATGTTTTGAAAAATAAAATGAATAATTTGAGTTCAACTTTGAACTCTTGTGCATTCAATCACACTAGATTGGAGTCTATGTTTTCTAAGAAACAAACTCCATCCATTCATGCACATCATCATGCTTATGTTGCACAACATGATCACTCTCCTACACATAAGCATACTAAGGTGTACGTATGTACACATTGTGGCCGCAAAGGCCATTTAGCAAAGTTTTGTTATGATAATATTAATTCTCTAAATTTTGCTAATTATAAAAGATTTTGGGTTCCTTACAAGTCTAACCTCAAAGGACCCAAGCAAAAATGGGTACCAAAACTCCCACCCCATGTTTTTGATGTAGGTGAGGGATCTCTCAAGACGTGAGAGATTTGGTGCCTTGGTAGTGGATGCAATGGACTTCATGGACATATATTTGGATGCATCGCTATCAAGGATTTTGGTGGAAAGCCCACCATATTTGGAGCTTTAGAGTTGGTAACAATTTCTAAACTCCTACTTTTATGTTCATGCTAGTTCTTTTATCATATTCATAGCATGTTCATATTTTTATGTGCTTCATGTGGTATTTACATGCTTAGATGTAGAATGTATCAAACTTGCATGTATACATATACAAATAGTGAATTACAATTGATTCATATATATTTGAACTTCATGCTCATTTGTATCCACTATATGCATATGTATAATCTAGTTTTGATGATTCTCATTTATACATGCTTTGCCAATTTTTATGCTTTACTTCATGTATATGTATTTTTAATTCAAATCTAATAAATATACATGTATACCCGTGAGTCTCTTGCCTTCATGCAAACATTATTAATAGACTCTTTTATGTTTGGGATATGTATGTGTATTGTTAGGATTGGATAAATCATACATATACCTAGAAGCTTGTTGATTTTATGAAAAATGATTTTGAGTTGAATTGTTAAAAAAAAAAATGTGACTTATGATCTTTTTGAACTTCATTGACTATTTTCATAAAAATGCTATTTACATGGTCGTTTAACACTCACACTTTTGTTAAAATCATTTTGAGCCTTATAGACCATGAGTGCTTAAATTTTTGTGTATCTAGTTGTGTTTTATGAAAAACATAAGATTTGATATATTTGAAGGATCTTTAACTAGTTTTTCAAAAATAATTTATACTAGTTATTTATTCTTCAAATAGTTTTTGAGTTTGACACATGATTCTATTTTTCTCAAAATTTGATGCTTCATGATTTGAATATTAGTTTATATGTTAGTTTTTGTTAACACTAGGATTTATACTTGTACATATCAAGGGTCACAAATAAATCTATTTATATTTGTGCTTGAATGCTTATTTGAACCCATGAAATGTGCTTGTATTGCTTGGTTTTGATGATCCTTACATTTGTAAACTTGTATTCCCATTTTGGATTTGTGTTATGATCATGTGTTTTCTTTTCATGTATATGTGTATTTTGCCAAACTTTAAGATATACATGTATACCTCTTGAGTCATTTACCTTTAATGCAAATCTATTTATATGGACTCAATTGTGTTTAGGGATATGTATGTATACTTCTTGTGTTGTCAAAACATACATATACCTTGAAATATTATTTTTTTAAGAAAAATGAATGAAAAATTTGTGATGATTTTCATGTTTTAAAATTTATGATTTAAAGGAATATTGAGCTTTATTGACATTTTCATGATACCATGTTCCACATAACACTAGTGCACTCACCTCTTTTAAAAATTTTATGGACTTTATGGATATTAGAGTGTTTTAGTGCCATGTGATTTACATGTGTTTCATGAGAAATATTTTTACCTTATTCCTTACTTGAAGGATTCTTAACTAGTTTATCAAAAATTATTTTAACTAGTTACTTTTTCTTCACTTGGTAGAGTTTTTCAAACAAAGCTTATTTTTCAAATCTATTTTTGAAAACCCCTACCATCTATGGGAGGATGGATGGGCGTTTATGCTCAAGTATGCTTTATAGTGAAAATCATTTTAATCTTGAACATATGAAGGGTGGTAGGTTATGAGATATACACTTGATTTACATTGTTATGTCTATTGGTATCTTTGAATCGTTTCAATTGGTATCAATATGAACTTATTTTGTATATACTCATATTTTGTTTCTTATATATGTATGTATCAATTTCAATTGGTATACTTATTTCATACATATATATGATTTTCATGTGCTTAACTTACAATTGATTCACATTTTTAAAAAAAAGGCACAAAGTTTATAAAAATTTTTGATCATTAGGTTTACTATTGGTATCAATATGCTTCAACTTCATATTTGTTAAATGTCAATTGGTATCAATATGAATTACAATAATGATTACTTTCAATTTGGTATCTTAAAATTTGTTTGTTTTTACAAAAGCTCTGATACCTTTAAAATTTTGTTTAAACAGAATTAATAAAAAAACATTTTGTTGATATGTTTGATTTGACCCCTTTTGATCTCTTTGTTTATGACAAAAAAAGGGGGAGAAAAATTTGTTTAATTTGATTTTACTTTGAACCCTTTGTTGATGATTGACAAAAAGGGGGAGAAGTATTTGAGTTTATATGCATGTTTTCATTGCTTATGCATGTTTTCATTGCTTAAGGGGGAGAATTATTTGTCATCCTTGTTAATTATGCATATATGTTTTGTATTGCAACTAGGAGAAAAAGGATTTTCATGTTTTACCTCCATACATTGCATACATATTTATGAGCTTCATTGCCATATCTTATTATTTATATCTATGCATGAGTTAAGGGGGAGCTTCTTTGGAGCTTTACTTTAATCCATGCATATATAACTCCATGAGTTTTGTCATCATCAAAAAGGGGGAGATTGTTGGCCCAAAGGCCTATCGCCCTAGTTTTGATGATGATCAACTCATGAAGTTATGTTTACTAATGATCTTGTGTTTAATTAGTGACAGATTCATTATCAAGATCTTAGTAGGTGCATAGCTCAACAAAAGATAAAATGTCAAGATTTGGAGCTAGCACGGTGTGATCCAAAGAGCTTTTGGATCAAGCTTGGACCAAGTCAAGAAGATGAGAAGCCTTCAAGAGAAGACATCAAGAAGATGAAGACTTGTGTCTAAGTATAAGATTTTGTTTTTGTTTTAGTAAAAATGTAAAGGATAGAATAGTGGTGGATTGCTCAAGTATACCATGCACACACACTCTTGATAGAATTGTTTTCATAAAAGATTTTTTAGTTTAGAAAAGATTTTTTCTTTGTGACAAAATATTATTTGGATTTTGGTATTTTCATGTATACATATCTTTTATCCAAATCAAGTTTTGAGCTTAATATCAAAAACATAGATATTTCATCTTGATTGTGTAGTGGATCATATCCATACACACTATGCTTTAAAAGTATATCTTGTTTTTGTATTTGATGAAGATTTGAAAAAACATGTTTTGGAAAAATATTGTTTTGGAAAAACAGTTTTTATATTGAGCCAAATATTTCCAAGTTACAAGAATAGTCCAATCTTTTATAACATGCCTTGATTTTGTGCAAGCATGTTTGTATTTCAAAGTATATTGGTTAAACTATTTTTGTAGATTTTTAAGCATTTTATGGGATTTTATTTGAGCCAAAAAGACAAACTTTTTAATCCCAGAAAATTGTTTCAGGCTTCGGATAAGTCGACTTACCACCTTTATAGTCGACTAATCCTGGAGTCGACCGACTAGACTGGTCGACCGACGTGCACAAATGTGCACGCCTTTGTGCACTGGAGGACGGCCGACCGTACGGGTCGACCGCTCCAGAGAGCTCTGCTCTCTGAAAAGTTCGGCCGACCGTACGGGTCGACCGACAGAGAGTTGGACTCTCAGCTCCAGTGGGTCGGTCGACCCAGGCGGTCGACCGTGGCTCCAACGGTCGGATTTCTGACCGTTGGCGGTCGACCGCACGGGTCGACCGGCAGGCCTGACAGACCCCAACGGCTATATTTTTCTGGCCTATAAATTTGGGGGTTTTGTCATTATTTTGTAACAAGATTTTAGGAGAGCTTTGAGCCAGTTTTTCCCACTCCATTAAAAGAGTTTTTTCCACATATTTGAGTGCTAATACTTCCAATCAAAAGGAAGATTTTATCAAGAGTGTTAAAGTGAATTTCTTGAGTTTTTCACCATAGTTCTTTCCTTGCTTTTCTCACACCACACTTGAGCTATCCATTGATTATTCATCCTATAGGTGTGTTGTAGTGAGATTGTTTTTAGGTGATCAAAGTGTTGTGATCACAAAAGACTTCATTTGTTCTTTGAGGAGACGGGCAAGTGTGCGCGTGGTTGTTTAGGGTTCGGGTGCGAACTCTTGTTGATTGAGGTGTGGCCTCGGCAAGCTTGTGGGGCTTGCGTGTGTACGGGACTAGGGAGTCCGAGGGCTTGTAGGTGTTGCGGCACCGAGGAGAGATCTATTGGGATCTTGCATAGTGGAAATCCTTCGTGTGTCGAAGGCGGGGATGTAGAGCAAGTGTGCTCGAACCTCGAAACAAACCCTTTGTGTTTGTGATTGCTCTCTCTCTCTCTCTCTCTCTCTCTTTGTCTCTTATTATATCTTGCATGCTTACTTTGTGCCTATCTTTATATGCTTGATATATTCATTTGTGCTTAATTGATATACTTGCGTGGGATTGTTGACTAACACTTGTATTCAACCAAGAGAGCCAACGCGGCACCTCAACCCATTCAAGGGGAATCTAGAGGAGTTTGTCCAGAGCCCTTCACGGGGAATTCGGCAACACTCTTGTGTTATTCATTGTGTTTAGTGTAAAAGTTTTAATTAGGTCATAATTATTTTAGCTTCCTTATTATTTGCATCATTTGGCATTAAGTGACCTTTAGATTAGCCTTCACCTATTCACCCCCCCTCTAGGTGAACCTACAGGCATGGCAAGCCACAATGTGGCTCCATCCTTCATTCTTTATTTATCTTTTCACTATCATTAATGGCAAAGAGCCTAAATACTAAATATGAATAGTTATGTAACATAATTATATGTAGCATAATTACATGTAATAATTTTTTTTATCAAGTATTTAAGATAAATCGCCATTGAACAGAATAGAAGGAAAAGTCAACAGAGTTATCTCCTGGTTTGGGGTTACTCTCTCCTCGCTAAAATTATAAAATACGGGTTAAATATCTCAATCCTTGCTTAACCCTTCAGACACAAAAAAAAGCGTAATAATTTTGATAACAAGTATTAAAGGAATAAGTGGAATTAATCCCTCAATATGGAGGGTTGACAAATCTACCGCTCATTAGGATTAAGATATAACCTTCTAATTTGTTCCTTAAAAATGTTTCGTTAAGTTTTTACTAATGAAATATCGGTTGTCTTTACCTCAGGTTTATAAAAAAAAGGGTGGGGGAACATTTGAGAGGGGAAATTTTAGACAACTTAAATCAGAGATTCCATGTAGGTAAGAAAATTTCATAGGAGAGTTTGGAGCTAGTAGCAAAATTTCCTAGGCATTGAATCCTATTTTGAATATGTTTAGAGTTCTAGAACACTATAATAAGCTGTAGAGCCGAAATTATAGTTGTTAGCAAATATAAAGTATAGCAAAATTTCTTGAGTGTCCTACATAATTTTATCAAATAGTTTTGTTGCATTCAAATTCCTAGCGGATGTTGAACGCAAAGTAAAACCCAATAGATTTCCATAAAAGAAAGAAGCATGTGATTGATCCCTGTTCAGCTATAAGTTTTTGAAAACATCACATCCTTTTATCTCTATTTTTAGATATTTATTATCTAAACAATAACAATAAAGTTCAATATTATAACATATTTATATGTGAAGACTAGAGAGGAAGGAAGGAAAGTTATCCATGCCAGCAAACTGAATGCAGTGACGCTCGTGAAGGGGGTGGTTGTGGAAGCACCAGTGAGAGCAAGGTATCCAAGATGGCCTATAAACATGAGAGATATAACTTGGAGTATGAACTGCAGGCCGATGAGGGGCACTGCCAAGATCACTTGCTTCTTAACCTCTGTCGTGATCATTGTCTCCCTACTGTTGTTGTTGGCCATCATTCCTTCTCCAAATTTAATATTCTCCGCCTTTTTTGTGAGCACACACAACAAGCAAGAGTTTTCTTTTCTTTTCTTTCTTTGAGAATTCAAGCAAGAGTTTTATGATGACAATGCTGAAGGCATGCCCAAGCTATAATTGGAGAGGGAGGCAGAAATATACAGTCACATCACACACACACGCTACCAATACTAGTTCGCTTTGTGAAGAAAATTAAACTAGAATACTGGTGAATGTGGATACTGAGTGAGTTTCACCGCCAAGCGGAAAAAAAAGGAGGAAGATGCAAGAGGAGGAAGGAGGAAGAAGGAGAAGAGGGAAGAAGGACAAGGCTGGAAGGGGGAGAGGACAATGCTGGAGGGGTGAGTAGAGGGCGGCCACACTATTGTTCTATTCTCTCGCGCGGAAGTGGAAGAAGATGGACACAGATTCTTTATAAGCCACGGGAGAAAAACCTCGATTTTCCTCTGTTTTCATAAAAGAACTTTCACGGAATTAAAATCCTTTTCCTTTCTCTACTCTTCTATACTTCTTCATGCATTTTCTCTTTTTTTGTTTGGGGGTGGGGAGATTGGTCTGACAATTAATGACAATTTAAGTATCATTAATAGGTTTTCAATATTTTATTTTATTTTATTTTATTTTATTAGTGAGCCATCCATGCGGTGAGCAAAATAATTTTCTCCTTATTCAGCTATAAGTTTTTTAAAACATCACATCCTTGTCCCTCTCTTTTTAAGATATTTATTATCTAAACAATAACAATAAATTTCAATATTATAACATAATATATAAGCGAAAAGTAGAGAGGAAGGAAGGAAAGTCATCCATACTAGCAAACTGAATGCAGTGACGCTCGCGAAGGAGGTGGTTGTGGAAGCACCAGAGAGAGCAAGCTGGTCTCTGAGATGGTCTATGAGCATGAGGAGTATGAACTGCAGGCCATTGTCTAGGATAAGGGGCACTGCCAAGATCACTTGCTTCTTAACCTCTGTCGTGATCATTGTGGCCCTACTGCTATTCTTGGCTTCGTTCCTTCTCCAAATTTAATTTTCTCCGCCTTTTTAGTATGCGCACACACAACAAGCAAGAGTTTTCTTTTCTTTTCTTTCTTTTAAGAATTTAAGCAAGAGTTTTATGATGGCAATGCTGAAGGCATGCCCAAGCTATAATTGGAGAGGGAGGCGGAAATATACAGTCACATCACACACATGCGGCCAATACTAGTTGACTCTGTAGAGTAAATTAAACTAGAATACTAATGATGATGAAAACTGAGCGAGTTCCATCACCGAGCGACAAAGAGAGAGGAAGAATCAAGAGGGGGGAGGAAGAAGGGGAAGTGGGAAGAAGGACAGGGCTGGAAGGGAGAGAAGAGAATGTTGGAGGGGAGAGTGGAGGGTGGCTGCACTATTGTTCTATCTTTCTCGTGCGGAAGTGGAAGAAGATGGACACAGTTTCTTAATGAGCCACAAGAGAAAACCTCGCTTTCCTCAGTTTTCATAAAGGAAGTTTTACGGAATTAAAATCCTTATCCTTTCCCTATTCTTCTACCGCTCTTCATGCATTTTCTCTTTTTTTGCTTGGGAGTGGGGGTGGAGGTGTGGAGATTGGTCCGACAAAAAATGGAAAATTAAGTAGCATTAAAAGGTTTTTAATGTTTTATTTTATTTTATTTTATTTTATTTTATTTTTTGGGTGGGGGGTATGGCAAGCCACAATGTGGCTCCATCCTTCATTCTTTATTTATTTTTTCACTATTATTAATGGCAAAGAGCCTAAATACTAAATATGAATAGTTATGTAACATAATTATATGTAGCATAATTAGATGTAATAATTTTTTTATCAAGTATTTAAGATAAATCGCCATTGACCAGAATAGAAGGAAAAGTAAACAGAGTTATCTCCTGGTTTGGGGTTACTCTCTCCTCGCTAAAATTATAAAATACGGGTTAAATATCTCAATCCTTGCTTAACCCTCCAAACACAAAAAAAGGCGTAAGAATTTTGATAACAAGTATTAAAGGAATAAGTGGAATTAATCCCTCAATATGGAGGGTTGACAAATCTACCTCTTATTAGGATTAAGATATAACCTTCTAATTTGTTCCTTAAAAATGTTTCGTTAAGTTTTTATCAATGAAATATCGGTGGTCTTTACCTCAGGGTTTATAAAAAAAAGGCTGGGGGAACATTTGAGAGGGGAAATTTTAGACAACTTAAATCAGAGATTCCATGTAGGTAAGAAAATTTCATAGGAGAGTTTGGAGCTAGTAGCAAAATTTCCTAGGCATTGAATCCTATGTTGAAAATGTTTAGAGTTCTAGAACACTATAATAAGCTGAAGAGCCGAAATTATAGTTGTTAGCAAATATAAAGTATAGCAAAATTTCTTGAGTGGCCTACATAATTTTATCAAATAGTTTTGTAGCATTCAAATTCCTAGCGGATGTTGAACGCAAAGTAAAACCCAATAGATTTCCATAAAAGAAAGAAGCATGTGAATTATCCCTGTTCAGCTATAAGTTTTTGAAAACATCACATCCTTTTATCTCTATTTTTTAGATATTATTATCTAAACAATAGCAATAAAGTTCAATATTATAACATATTTATATGTGAAGACTAGAGAGGAAGGAAAGTTATCCATGCCAGCAAACTGAATGCAGCGACGCTCGCGAAGGAGGTGGTTGTGGAAGCACCAGTGAGAGCAAGGTATCCAAGATGGCCTATAAACATGAGAGATATAACTTGGAGTATGAACTGTAGGCCGATGAGGGGCACTGCCATGATCACTTGCTTCTTAACCTCTGTCGTGATCATTGTCTCCCTACTGTTGTTGTTGGCCATCATTCCTTCTCCAAATTTAATATTCTCCGCCTTTTTGTGAGCACACACAACCAACAAGAGTTTTCTTTTCTTTTCTTTCTTTTGAGAATTCAAGCAAGAGTTTTATGATGACAATGCTGAAGGCATGCCCAAGCTATAATTGGAGAGGGAGGCAGAAATAAACAGTCACATCACACACACACGCTACCAATACTAGTTCGCTTTGTGAAGTAAATTAAACTAGAATACTGGTGAATGTGGATACTGAGCGAGTTTCACCGCCAAGCGGAAAAAAAGGAGGAAGATGCAAGAGGAGGAAGGAGGAAGAAGGAGAAGAGGGAAGAAGGACAAGGCTGGAAGGGGGAGAGGACAATGCTGGAGGGGTGAGTAGAGGGCGGCCACACTATTGTTCTATTCTCTCGCGCGGAAGTGGAAGAAGATGGACACAGATTCTTTATAAGCCACGGGAGAAAAACCTCGATTTTCCTCTGTTTTCATAAAAGAACTTTCACGGAATTAAAATCCTTTTCCTTTCTCTACTCTTCTATACTTCTTCATGCATTTTCTCTTTTTTGTTTTGGGGTGGGGAGATTGGTCTGACAATTAATGACAATTTAAGTATCATTAATAGGTTTTCAATATTTTATTTTATTTTATTTTATTTTATTAGTGAGCCATCCATGCGGTGAGCAAGATAATTTTCTCCTTATTCAGCTATAAGTTTTTTAAAACATCACATCCTTGTCCCTCTCTTTTTAAGATATTTATTATCTAAACAATAACAATAAATTTCAATATTATAACATAATATATAAGCGAAAAGTAGAGAGGAAGGAAGGAAAGTCATCCATACTAGCAAACTGAATGCAGTGACGCTCGCGAAGGAGGTGGTTGTGGAAGCACCAGAGAGAGCAAGCTGGTCTCTGAGATGGTCTATGAGCATGAGGAGTATGAACTGCAGGCCATTGTCTAGGATAAGGGGCACTGCCAAGATCACTTGCTTCTTAACCTCTGTCGTGATCATTGTGGCCCTACTGTTATTCTTGGCTTCGTTCCTTCTCCAAATTTAATTTTCTCCGCCTTTTTAGTATGCGCACACACAACAAGCAAGAGTTTTCTTTTCTTTTCTTTCTTTTAAGAATTTAAGCAAGAGTTTTATGATGGCAATGCTGAAGGCATGCCCAAGCTATAATTGGAGAGGGAGGCGGAAATATACAGTCACATCACACACATGCGGCCAATACTAGTTGACTCTGTAGAGTAAATTAAACTAGAATACTAATGATGATGAAAATTGAGCGAGTTCCATCACCGAGCGACAAAGAGAGAGGAAGAATCAAGAGGGGGAGGAAGAAGGGGAAGTGGGAAGAAGGACAGGGCTGGAAGGGAGAGAAGAGAATGTTGGAGGGGAGAGTGGAGGTGGCTGCACTATTGTTCTATCTTTCTCGTGCGGAAGTGGAGAAGATGGACACAGTTTCTTAATGAGCCACAAGAGAAAACCTCGCTTTCCTCAGTTTTCATAAAGGAAGTTTTACGGAATTAAAATCCTTATCCTTTCCCTATTCTTCTACCGCTCTTCATGCATTTTCTCTTTTTTTGCTTGGGAGTGGGGGTGGAGGTGTGGAGATTGGTCCGACAAAAAATGGAAAATTAAGTAGCATTAAAAGGTTTTTAATGTTTTATTTTATTTTATTTTATTTTATTTTATTTTTTGGGTGGGGGGTATGGCAAGCCACAATGTGGCTCCATCCTTCATTCTTTATTTATTTTTTCACTATTATTAATGGCAAAGAGCCTAAATACTAAATATGAATAGTTATGTAACATAATTATATGTAGCATAATTAGATGTAATAATTTTTTTATCAAGTATTTAAGATAAATCGCCATTGAACAGAATAGAAGGAAAAGTCAACAGAGTTATCTCCTTGTTTGGGGTTACTCTCTCCTCGCTAAAATTATAAAATACGGGTTAAATATCTCAATCCTTGCTTAACCCTCCAAACACAAAAAAAGGCGTAAGAATTTTGATAACAAGTATTAAAGGAATAAGTGGAATTAATCCCTCAATATGAGGGTTGACAAATCTACCTCTTATTAGGATTAAGATATAACCTTCTAATTTGTTCCTTAAAAATGTTTCGTTAAGTTTTATCAATGAAATATCGGTGGTCTTTACCTCAGGGTTTATAAAAAAAAGGCTGGGGAACATTTGAGAGGGAAAATTTTAGACAACTTAAATCAGAGATTCCATGTAGGTAAGAAAATTTCATAGGAGAGTTTGGAGCTAGTAGCAAAATTTCCTAGGCATTGAATCCTATGTTGAAATGTTTAGAGTTCTAGAACACTATAATAAGCTGAAGAGCCGAAATTATAGTTGTTAGCAAATATAAAGTATAGCAAAATTTCTTGAGTGGCCTACATAATTTTATCAAATAGTTTTGTAGCATTCAAATTCCTAGCGGATGTTGAACGCAAAGTAAAACCCAATAGATTTCCATAAAAGAAAGAAGCATGTGAATTATCCCTGTTCAGCTATAAGTTTTTGAAAACATCACATCCTTTTATCTCTATTTTTTAGATATTTATTATCTAAACAATAACAATAAAGTTCAATATTATAACATATTTATATGTGAAGACTAGAGAGGAAGGAAAGTTATCCATGCCAGCAAACTGAATGCAGCGACGCTCGCGAAGGAGGTGGTTGTGGAAGCACCAGTGAGAGCAAGGTATCCAAGATGGCCTATAAACATGAGAGATATAACTTGGCGTATGAACTGCAGGCCGATGAGGGGCACTGCCATGATCACTTGCTTCTTAACCTCTGTCGTGATCATTGTCTCCCTACTGTTGTTGTTGGCCATCATTCCTTCTCCAAATTTAATATTCTCCGCCTTTTTTGTGAGCACACACAACCACAAGAGTTTTCTTTTCTTTTCTTTCTTTTGAGAATTCAAGCAAGAGTTTTATGATGACAATGCTGAAGGCATGCCCAAGCTATAATTGGAGAGGGAGGCAGAAATATACAGTCACATCACACACACACGCTACCAATACTAGTTCGCTTTGTGAAGTAAATTAAACTAGAATACTGGTGAATGTGGATACTGAGCGAGTTTCACCGCCAAGCGAAAAAAAAGGAGGAAGATGCAAGAGGAGGAAGGAGGAAGAAGGAGAAGAGGGAAGAAGGACAAGGCTGGAAGGGGAGAGGACAATGCTGGAGGGGTGAGTAGAGGGCGGCCACACTATTGTTCTATTCTCTCGCGCGGAAGTGGAAGAAGATGGACACAGATTCTTTATAAGCCACGGGAGAAAAACCTCGATTTTCCTCTGTTTTCATAAAAGAACTTTCACGGAATTAAAATCCTTTTCCTTTCTCTACTCTTCTATACTTCTTCATGCATTTTCTCTTTTTTTGTTTGGGGGTGGGGAGATTGGTCTGACAATTTAAGTATCATTAATAGGTTTTCAATATTTTATTTTATTTTATTTTATTTTATTTTTTTAGTGAGCCATCCATGCGGTGAGCAAAATAATTTTCTCCTTATTCAGCTATAAGTTTTTTAAAACATCACATCCTTGTCCCTCTCTTTTTAAGATATTTATTATCTAAATAATAACAATAAATTTCAATATTATAACATAATATATAAGCGAAAAGTAGAGAGGAAGGAAGGAAAGTCATCCATACTAGCAAACTGAATGCAGTGACGCTCGCGAAGGAGGTGGTTGTGGAAGCACCAGAGAGAGCAAGCTGGTCTCTGAGATGGTCTATGAGCATGAGGAGTATGAACTGCAGGCCATTGTCTAGGATAAGGGGCACTGCCAAGATCACTTGCTTCTTAACCTCTGTCGTGATCATTGTGGCCCTACTGTTATTCTTGGCTTCGTTCCTTCTCCAAATTTTATTTTCTCCGCCTTTTTAGTATGCGCACACACAACAAGAAAGAGTTTTCTTTTCTTTTCTTTCTTTTAAGAATTTAAGCAAGAGTTTTATGATGGCAATGCTGAAGGCATGCCCAAGCTATAATTGGAGAGGGAGGCGGAAATATACAGTCACATCACACACATGCGGCCAATACTAGTTGACTCTGTAGAGTAAATTAAACTAGAATACTAATGATGATGAAAACTGAGCGAGTTCCATCACCGAGCGACAAAGAGAGAGGAAGAATCAAGAGGGGGGAGGAAGAAGGGGAAGTGGGAAGAAGGACAGGGCTGGAAGGGAGAGAAGAGAATGTTGGAGGGGAGAGTGGAGGGTGGCTGCACTATTGTTCTATCTTTCTCGTGCGGAAGTGGAAGAAGATGGACACAGTTTCTTAATGAGCCACAAGAGAAAACCTCGCTTTCCTCAGTTTTCATAAAGGAAGTTTTACGGAATTAAAATCCTTATCCTTTCCCTATTCTTCTACCGCTCTTCATGCATTTTCTCTTTTTTTGCTTGGGAGTGGGGGTGGAGGTGTGGAGATTGGTCCGACAAAAAATGGAAAATTAAGTAGCATTAAAAGGTTTTTAATGTTTTATTTTATTTTATTTTATTTATTTTATTTTTTTGGGTGGGGGGTATGGCAAGCCACAATGTGGCTCCATCCTTCATTCTTTATTTATTTTTTCACTATTATTAATGGCAAAGAGCCTAAATACTAAATATGAATAGTTATGTAACATAATTATATGTAGCATAATTAGATGTAATAATTTTTTTATCAAGTATTTAAGATAAATCGCCATTGAACAGAATAGAAGGAAAAGTCAACAGAGTTATCTCCTTGTTTGGGGTTACTCTCTCCTCGCTAAAATTATAAAATACGGGTTAAATATCTCAATCCTTGCTTAACCTCCAAACACAAAAAAAGCGTAAGAATTTTGATAACAAGTATTAAAGGAATAAGTGGAATTAATCCCTCAATATGAGGGTTGACAAATCTACCTCTTATTAGGATTAAGATATAACCTTCTAATTTGTTCCTTAAAAATGTTTCGTTAAGTTTTATCAATGAAATATCGGTGGTCTTTACCTCAGGGTTTATAAAAAAAAGGCTGGGGGAACATTTGAGAGGGGAAATTTTAGACAACTTAAATCAGAGATTCCATGTAGGTAAGAAAATTTCATAGGAGATTTGGAGCTAGTAGCAAAATTTCCTAGGCATTGAATCCTATGTTGAAAATGTTTAGAGTTCTAGAACACTATAATAAGCTGAAGAGCCGAAATTATAGTTGTTAGCAAATATAAAGTATAGCAAAATTTCTTGAGTGGCCTACATAATTTTATCAAATAGTTTTGTAGCATTCAAATTCCTAGCGGATGTTGAACGCAAAGTAAAACCCAATAGATTTCCATAAAAGAAAGAAGCATGTGAATTATCCCTGTTCAGCTATAAGTTTTTGAAAACATCACATCCTTTTATCTCTATTTTTTAGATATTATTATCTAAACAATAACAATAAAGTTCAATATTATAACATATTTATATGTGAAGACTAGAGAGGAAGGAAAGTTATCCATGCCAGCAAACTGAATGCAGCGACGCTCGCGAAGGAGGTGGTTGTGGAAGCACCAGTGAGAGCAAGGTATCCAAGATGGCCTATAAACATGAGAGATATAACTTGGCGTATGAACTGCAGGCCGATGAGGGGCACTGCCATGATCACTTGCTTCTTAACCTCTGTCGTGATCATTGTCTCCCTACTGTTGTTGTTGGCCATCATTCCTTCTCCAAATTTAATATTCTCCGCCTTTTTTGTGAGCACACACAACCAACAAGAGTTTCTTTTCTTTTCTTTCTTTTGAGAATTCAAGCAAGAGTTTTATGATGACAATGCTGAAGGCATGCCCAAGCTATAATTGGAGAGGGAGGCAGAAATATACAGTCACATCACACACACACGCTACCAATACTAGTTCGCTTTGTGAAGTAAATTAAACTAGAATACTGGTGAATGTGGATACTGAGCGAGTTTCACCGCCAAGCGAAAAAAAAGGAGGAGATGCAAGAGGAGGAAGGAGGAAGAAGGAGAAGAGGGAAGAAGGACAAGGCTGGAAGGGGGAGAGGACAATGCTGGAGGGGTGAGTAGAGGGCGGCCACACTATTGTTCTATTCTCTCGCGCGGAAGTGGAAGAAGATGGACACAGATTCTTTATAAGCCACGGGAGAAAAACCTCGATTTTCCTCTGTTTTCATAAAAGAACTTTCACGGAATTAAAATCCTTTTCCTTTCTCTACTCTTCTATACTTCTTCATGCATTTTCTCTTTTTTTGTTTGGGGGTGGGGAGATTGGTCTGACAATTTAAGTATCATTAATAGGTTTTCAATATTTTATTTTATTTTATTTTATTTTATTTTTTTAGTGAGCCATCCATGCGGTGAGCAAAATAATTTTCTCCTTATTCAGCTATAAGTTTTTTAAAACATCACATCCTTGTCCCTCTCTTTTTAAGATATTTATTATCTAAATAATAACAATAAATTTCAATATTATAACATAATATATAAGCGAAAAGTAGAGAGGAAGGAAGGAAAGTCATCCATACTAGCAAACTGAATGCAGTGACGCTCGCGAAGGAGGTGGTTGTGGAAGCACCAGAGAGAGCAAGCTGGTCTCTGAGATGGTCTATGAGCATGAGGAGTATGAACTGCAGGCCATTGTAGGATAAGGGGCACTGCCAAGATCACTTGCTTCTTAACCTCTGTCGTGATCATTGTGGCCCTACTGTTATTCTTGGCTTCGTTCCTTCTCCAAATTTTATTTTCTCCGCCTTTTTAGTATGCGCACACACAACAAGAAAGAGTTTTCTTTTCTTTTCTTTCTTTTAAGAATTTAAGCAAGAGTTTTATGATGGCAATGCTGAAGGCATGCCCAAGCTATAATTGGAGAGGGAGGCGGAAATATACAGTCACATCACACACATGCGGCCAATACTAGTTGACTCTGTAGAGTAAATTAAACTAGAATACTAATGATGATGAAAACTGAGCGAGTTCCATCACCGAGCGACAAAGAGAGAGGAAGAATCAAGAGGGGGGAGGAAGAAGGGGAAGTGGGAAGAAGGACAGGGCTGGAAGGGAGAGAAGAGAATGTTGGAGGGGAGAGTGGAGGGTGGCTGCACTATTGTTCTATCTTTCTCGTGCGGAAGTGGAAGAAGATGGACACAGTTTCTTAATGAGCCACAAGAGAAAACCTCGCTTTCCTCAGTTTTCATAAAGGAAGTTTTACGGAATTAAAATCCTTATCCTTTCCCTATTCTTCTACCGCTCTTCATGCATTTTCTCTTTTTTTGCTTGGGAGTGGGGGTGGAGGTGTGGAGATTGGTCCGACAAAAAATGGAAAATTAAGTAGCATTAAAAGGTTTTTAATGTTTTATTTTATTTTATTTTATTTTATTTTATTTTATTTTTTGGGTGGGGGGTATGGCAAGCCACAATGTGGCTCCATCCTTCATTCTTTATTTATTTTTTCACTATTATTAATGGCAAAGAGCCTAAATACTAAATATGAATAGTTATGTAACATAATTATATGTAGCATAATTAGATGTAATAATTTTTTTATCAAGTATTTAAGATAAATCGCCATTGAACAGAATAGAAGGAAAAGTCAACAGAGTTATCTCCTGGTTTGGGGTTACTCTCTCCTCGCTAAAATTATAAAATACGGGTTAAATATCTCAATCCTTGCTTAACCCTCCAAACACAAAAAAAGGCGTAAGAATTTTGATAACAAGTATTAAAGGAATAAGTGGAATTAATCCCTCAATATGGAGGGTTAACAAATCTACCTCTCATTAGGATTAAGATATAACCTTCTAATTTGTTCCTTAAAAATGTTTCGTTAAGTTTTTATCAATGAAATATCGGTGGTCTTTACCTCAGGGTTTATAAAAAAAAGGCTGGGGGAACATTTGAGAGGGGAAATTTTAGACAACTTAAATCAGAGATTCCATGTAGGTAAGAAAATTTCATAGGAGAGTTTGGAGCTAGTAGCAAAATTTCCTAGGCATTGAATCCTATTTTGAAAATGTTTAGAGTTCTAGAACACTATAATAAGCTGAAGAGCCGAAATTATAGTTGTTAGCAAATATAAAGTATAGCAAAATTTCTTGAGTGGCCTACATAATTTTATCAATAGTTTTGTAGCATTCAAATTCCTAGCGGATGTTGAACGCAAAGTAAAACCCAATAGATTTCCATAAAAGAAAGAAGCATGTGAATTATCCCTGTTCAGCTATAAGTTTTTGAAAACATCACATCCTTTTATCTCTATTTTTTAGATATTTAATATCTAAACAATAACAATAAAGTTCAATATTATAACATATTTATATGTGAAGACTAGAGAGGAAGGAAGGAAAGTTATCCATGCCAGCAAACTGAATGCAGCGACGCTCGCGAAGGAGGTGGTGTGGAAGCACCAGTGAGAGCAAGGTATCCAAGATGGCCTATAAACATGAGAGATATAACTTGGAGTATGAACTGCAGCCGATGAGGGGCACTGCCAAGATCACTTGCTTCTTAACCTCTGTCGTGATCATTGTCTCCCTACTGTTGTTGTTGGCCATCATTCCTTCTCCAAATTTAATTTTGTCCACCTTTTTTATGAGCACACACAACAACAAGAGTTTTCTTTTCTTTTCTTTCTTTTGAGAATTCAAGCAAGAGTTTTATGATGACAATGCTGAAGGCATGCCCAAGCTATAATTGGATAGGGAGGCAGAAATATACAGTCACATCACACACACATGCAACAAATACTAGTTCGCTTTGTGAAGTAAATTAAACTAGAATACTGGTGAATGTGGATACTGAGCGAGTTCCACCGCCAAGCGGAAAAAAGGAGGAAGAAGCAAAAGGAGGAAGGAGGAAGAAGGAGAAGGGAGAAGAAGGACAAGGCTGGAAGGGGGAGAGGACAATGCTGGAAGGGTGAGTAGAGGGCGGCCACACTATTGTTCTATTCTCTCGTGCGGAAGTGGAAGAAGATGGACACAGATTCTTAATAAGCCACGGGAGAAAAACCTCGATTTTCCTCAGTTTTCATAAAAGAACTTTCACGGAATTAAAATCCTTTTCCTTTCTCTACTCTTCTATACCTCTTCATGCATTTTCTCTTTTTTTGTTTGGGGGTGGGGAGATTGGTCTGACAATTAATGACAATTTAAGTATCATTAATAGGTTTCAATATTTTATTTTATTTTATTTTATTTTATTTTATTTTTTAGTGAGCCATCCATGCGGTGAGTAAAATAATTTTCTCCTTATTCAGCTTTAAGTTTTTGAAAACATCACATCCTTTTCCCTCTCTTTTTAAGATATTTATTATCTAAACAATAACAATAAATTTCAATATTATAACATAATATATATGCGAAAAGTAGAGAGGAAGGAAGGAAAGTCATCCATACTAGCAAACTGAATGCAGTAACGCTCGCGAAGGAGATGATTGTAGAAGCACCAGAGAGAGAAAGCTGGTCTCTGAGATGGTCTATGATCATGAGGAGTATGAACTGCCGGCCATTGTCTACGATAAGGGGCACTGCCAAGATCACTTGCTTCTTAACCTCTGTCGTGATCATTGTGCCCTACTGTTATTGTTGGCTTCGTTCCTTCTCCAAATTTAATTTTCTCCGCCTTTTTAGTATGCGCACACACAACAAGCAAGAGTGTTCTTTTCTTTTCTTTCTTTAAGAATTTAAGCAAGAGTTTTATGATGGCAATGCTGAAGGCATGCCCAAGCTATAATTGGAGAGGGAGGTGGAAATATACAGTCACGTCACACACATGCAGCCAATACTAGTTCACTTTGGAGAGTAAATTAAACTAGAATACTGATGACGATGAAAACTGAGCAAGTTCCATCACCGAGCGACAAAGAGAGAGGAAGAATCAAGAGGGGGAGGAAGAAGGGGAAGTAGGAAGAAGGACAGGGCTGGAAGGGAGAGAAGAGAATGTTGGAGGGGAGAGTGGAGGGTGGCTGCACTATTGTTCTATCTTTCTCGTGCGGAAGTGGAAGAAGATGGACACAGTTTCTTAATGAGCCACAGGAGAAAACTCGCTTTCCTCAGTTTTCATAAAGGAAGTTTCACGGAATTAAAATCCTTATCCTTTCTCTACTCTTCTACCGATCTTCATGCATTTTCTCTTTTTTTGCTTGGGGGGTGGGGTGGAGGTGTGGAGATTGGTCCGACAAATAAATGGAAAATTAAGTATCATTAAAAGTTTTTTAATGTTTTATTTTATTTTATTTTATTTTTGGATGGGGGGCATGGCAAGCCACAATGTGGCTCCATCCTTCATTCTTTATTTATTTTTTTCACTATTATTAATGGCAAAGAGCCCAAAAATTAAATATAAATAGTTATGTAACATAATTATATGTAGCATAATTAGATGTAATAATTTTTTTTATCAAGTATTTAAGATAATCGCCATTGAACAGAATAGAAGGAAAAGTCAACAGAGTTATCTCCTGGTTTGGGTTTACTCTCTCCTCGCTAAAATTATAAAATACGGGTTAAATATCTCAATCCTTGCTTAACCCTCCAAACACAAAAAAGGCGTAAGAATTTTGATAACAAGTATTAAAGGAATAAGTGGAATTAATCCCTCAATATGGAGGGTTGACAAATCTACCTCTCATTAGGATTAAGATATAACCTTCTAATTTGTTCCTTAAAAATGTTTCGTTAAGTTTTACTAATGAAATATCGGTTGTCTTTACCTCAGGGTTTATAAAAAAGAGGGTGGGGGAACATTTGAGAGGGAAAATTTTAGACAACTTAAATCAGAGATTCCATGTAGATAAGAAAATTTCATAGGAGAGTTTGGAGCTAGTAGCAAAATTTCCTAGGCATTGAATCCTATTTTGAATATGTTTAGAGTTCTAGAACACTATAATAAGCTGAAGAGCCGAAATTATAGTTGTTAGCAAATATAAAGTATAGCAAAATTTCTTGAGTGGCCTGCATAATTTTATCAAATAGTTTTGTAGCTTTCAAATTCCTAGCGGATGTTGAACGCAAAGTAAAACCCAATAGATTTCCATAAAAGAAAGAAGCATGTGATTGATCCCTGTTCAGCTATAAGTTTTTGAAAACATCACATCCTTTTATCTCTATTTTTTAGATATTTATTATCTAAACAATAACAATAAAGTTCAATATTATAACATATTTATATGTGAAGACTAGAGAGGAAGGAAGGAAAGTTATCCATGCCAGCAAACTGAATGCAGTGACGCTCGCGAAGGAGGTGGTTGTGGAAGCACCAGTGAGAGCAAGGTATCCAAGATGGCCTATAAACATGAGAGATATAACTTGGAGTATGAACTGCAGGCCGATGAGGGGCACTGCCAAGATCACTTGCTTCTTAACCTCTGTCGGATCATTGTCGCCCTACTGTTGTTGTTGGCCATCATTCCTTCTCCAAATTTAATTTTCTCTGCCTTTGTTTTGAACACACACAACTAGCAAGAGTTTTCTTTTCTTTTCTTTCTTTTGAGAATTCAAGCAAGAGTTTTATGATGACATGCTGAGGGCATGCCCAAGCTATAATTGGAGAGGGAGGCAGAAATATACAGTCACATCACACACACATGCAACCAATACTAGTTCGCTTTATGAAGTAAATTAAATTAGAATACTGGTGAATGTGGATACTGAGCGAGTTCCACCGCAGAGCGGCAAAAAAAGAGGAAGAAGCAAAAGGAGGAAGGAGGAAGAAGGAGAAGGCGGAAGAAGGACAAGGCTGGAAGGGGGAGAGGACAATGCTGGAGGGGCGAGTAGAGGGCGACCACACTATTGTTCTATTCTCTCGTGCGGAAGTGGAAGAAGATGGACACAGATTCTTAATAAGCCACGGGAGAAAAACCTCGATTTTCCTCAATTTCATAAAGGAAGTTTCACGGAATTAAAATCCTTTTCCTTTCTCTACTCTTCTACACCTCTTCATGCATTTTCTCTTTTTTGCTTGGGGGGTGGGTGGGGGTGGGGAGATTGGTCTGACAATAATGACAAATTAAGTATCATTAATAGGTTTTCAATATTTTATTTTATTTTATTTTTATTTTATTTTTTTTTTTTAGTGAGCCATCCATGCGGTGAGCAAAATAATTTTCTCCCTATTCAGCTATATGTTTTTGAAAACATCACATCCTTTTCCCTCTCTTTTAGATATTTATTATCTAAACAATAACAATAAATTTCAATATTATAACATAATATTTATGCGAAAATTAGAGAGAAAGGAAGGAAAGTCATCCATACTAGCAAACTGAATGCAATGACGCTCGCGAAGGAGGTGGTTGTGGAAGCACCAGAGAGAGCAAGCTGGTCTCTGAGATGGTCAACGTGCATGAGGAGTATGAACTGCAGGTCATTGTCTACGATAAGGGGCACTACCAAGATCACTTGCTTCTTAACCTCTGTCGTGATCATTGTCGGCCTACTGTTGTTGTTGGCTTCGTTCCTTCTCCAAATTTAATTTTCTCCGCCTTTTTAGTATGCGCACACACAAAAAGCAAGAGTTTTCTTTTCTTTTCTTTCTTTTGAGAATTTAGGCAAGAGTTTTATGATGGCAATGCTGAAGGCATGCCTAAGCTATAATTGGAGAGGGAGGCAGAAATATACAGTCACATCACACACATGCAACCAATGCTAGTTCACTTTGTGGAGTAAATTAAACTAGAATACTGATGACGATGAAAACTGAGCGAGTTTCATCACCGAGCGGCAAAGAGAGAGGAAGAATCAAGAGGGGGGAGGAGGAAGAAGGGGAAGTGGGAAGAAGGACAAGGCTGGAAGGGAGAGAGGAGAATGTTGGAGGGGAGAGTGGAGGGTGGCTGCACTATTGTTCTATCTCTCTCGAGCGGAAGTGGAAGAAGATGGACACAGTTTCTTAATGAGGCACAGGAGAAAACCTCGCTTTCCTCAATTTTCATAAAGGAAGTTTCACGGAATTAAAATCCTTATCCTTTCTCTACTCTTCTACTGCTCTTCATGCATTTTCTCTTTTTTTGTTTGGGAGTGGGGTTGGGGGTGGGGAGATTGGTCCGACAATAAATGGAAAATTAAGTATCATTAATAGGTTTTCATGTTTATTTTATTCTATTTTATTTTTTTGGGTGGGGGCCAAGGCAAGCCAGAATGTGGCTCCATCCTTCATTCTTATTTATTTTTTCACTATTATTAATGGCAGAAAGCCTAAATACTAAATATGAATAGTTACATAACATAATTATATGTAGCATAATTAGATGTAATAATTTATTTTATCAAGTATTTAAGAAAATCGTCATTGAACAGAATAGAAGGAAAAGTCAACAGAGTTATCTCCTGGTTTGGGGTTTCTCTTTCCTCGCTAAAATTAAAATATACGGGTTAAATATCTCAATCCTTGCTTAACCATCCAAACACAAAAAAGGCGTAAGAATTTTGATAACAAGTATTAAAGGAATAAGTGGAATTAATCCCTCAATATGGAGGGTTGACAAATCAACCTCTCATTAGGATTAAGATATAACCTTCTAATTTGTTCCTTAAAAATGTTTCGTTAAGTTTTTATCAATGAACTATCGGTGGTCTTTACCTCAGGGTTTATAAAAAAAAGGGTGGGGGAACATTTGCGAGGGGAAATTTTAGACAACTTAAATCAGAGATTCCATGTAAGTAAGAAAATTTCATAGGAGAGTTTGGAGCTAGTTGCAAAATTTCCTAGGCATTGAATCCTATTTTGAATATGTTTAGAGTTCTGGAACACTATAATAAGCTGAAGAGCCGAAATTATAGTTGTTAGCAAATATAGAGTATAGTAAAATTTCTTGTAGGCCATAGTTGTTAGCAAATATAGAGTATAGTAAAATTTCTTGAGTGGCCTACATAATTATATCAAATAGTTTTATAGCATTCAAATTCCTAGCGGGACCAAATTGCTATGTTGAATGCAAAGTAAAACCCAACAGATTTCCATAAAAGAAAGAAGCATGTGATTGATCCCTGTTCAGCTATAAGTTTTTGAAAACATCACATCCTTTTATCTCTATTTTTTTTAGATATTTATTGTCTAAACAATAACAATAAAGTTCAATATTATAACATATTTATATGTGAAGAGTAGAGAGGAAGGAGGGAAAGTTATCCATACCAGCAAACTAAATGCAGTGACGCTCACGAAGGGGGTGGTTGTAGAAGCACCAGAGAGAGCAAGGTATCCAAGATGGCTTATAAACATGAGAGATATAACTTGGAGTATGAACTGCAGGCCGATGAGGGGCACTGCCAAGATCACTTGCTTCTTAACCTCTGTCGTGATCATTGTCGCCCTACTGTTGTTGTTGGCCATCATTCCTTCTCCAAATTTAATCTTCTCCGCCTTTTTTGTGTGCACACACAACTAGCAAGAGTTTTCTTTTCTTTCTTTTGAGAATTCAAGCAAGAGTTTTATGATGGCAATGCTGAAGGCATGCCCAAGCTATAATTGGAGAGGGAGGCAGAAATATACAGTCACATCACACACACATGCAACCAATACTAGTTCGCTTTGTGAAGTAAATTAAACTAGAATACTGGTAAAAGTGGATACTGAGCGAGTTCCACCGCCGAGCGGCAAAAAAGGAGGAAGAAGCAAATGGAGGAAGGAGGAAGAAGGAGAAGGGGGAAGAAAGACAAGGCTGGAAGGGGGAGAGTACAATGCTGGAGGGGTGAGTAGAGGGCGGCCACACTATTTTTCTATTCTCTCGTGCGGAAGTGGAAGAAGATGGACACAGATTCTTAATGAGCCACGGGAGAAAAACCTCGGTTTTCCTCGGTTTTCATAAAGGAAGTTTCACAGAATTAAAATCCTTTTCCTTTCTCTACTCTTCTACACCTCTTCATGCATTTCTTTTTTTTGTTTGGGGGTGGGGGTGGGGGTGGGGGTGGGGAGATTAGTCTGACAATTAATGACAAATTAAGTATCATTAATAGGTTTTCAATATTTTATTTTATTTTATTTTATTTTATTTTCTTTAGTGAGCCATCCATGCGGTGAGCGAAATATTTTTCTACCTATTCAGCTATAAGTTTTTGAAAAATCACATCCTTTTCCCTATCTTTTTAAGATATTTATTATCTAAACAATAACAATAAATTTCAATGTTATAACATAATATTTATGCGAAAAGTATAGAGAAAGGAAGGAAAGTCATCCATACTAGCAAACGGAATGCAATGACGCTCGCGAAGGAGGTGGTTGTGGAAGCACCAGAGAGAGCAAGCTGCTCTCTGAGATGGTCAATGAGCATGAGGAGTATGAACTGCAGGTCATTGTCTATGATAAGGGGCACTGCAAGATCACTTGCTTCTTAACCTCTGTCGTGATCATTATCGGCCTACTGTTGTTGTTGGCTTCGTTCCTTCTCCAAATTTAATTTTCTCTGCCTTTTAGTATGCGCACACACAACAAGCAAGAGTTTCTTTTCCTTTCTTTCTTTTGAATTTAAGCAAGAGTTTATATGGCAATGCTGAAGGCATGCCTAAGCTATAATTGGAGAGGGAGGCAGAAATATACAGTCACATCGAACACATGCAACCTGTTGGCCAAAGGCCTATCACCCTAATTTTGATGATGATCAACTCATGAAGTTATGTTTACTAATGATCTTGTGTTTAATTAGTGACAGATTCATTATCAAGATCTTAGTAGGTGTGGAGCTTCAACAAAGGATTTTAAGACAAGTTTTGGAGCTAGCACCGGTTGATTCACGAGCCTATGCATCAAGACCACATGAATTTGTTGAGTTCGTTTGGATTGCACTTGGACCAAGTCAAGAGGATGAGAAGACTTCAAGGGAAGACTTCAAGATCAAGACTTGTGTCTAGGTATAAGATTTTATTTTTGTTTTAGTTAAAAATGTAAAGGATAGATAGTTGGTGGATTGCTCAAGTACATATACACACACACTCTTGATAGAATTGTTTTCATAAAAGATTTTTTTAGTTTAGAAAAGATTTTTCTTTGTGACAAAATACTATTTGGTTTTGGTATTTTTATGTATACATAATTTTATCAAAATCAAGTTTGAGCTAATGTCAAAAACTTAGATTTCATCTTATTTGTGTAGTGGATCATATCCATACACACTATGATTTAATGAATTCAAAATATCTAGTTTTTATTTAAAGGAGTTTTGGAAAACAAGATTTTGGAAAACAGTTTTTTATATTGAGCCAAATATTTCAACTTACAAAAATAGTTCCAATCTTTTATAAAATGCCTTGATTTTGTGCAAGCATGTTTGTATTTCAAAGTATATTGGTTTAAACTATTTTTGTAAATTTTTTTGTATTTTATGGGATTTTATTAGAGCAAAAAAAGACAAACTTTTTAATCCCAGAAAATTGTTTCAGGCTTCGTATAAGTCGACGTACTACCTTTATAGTCGACTAATACTGAAGTCGGCCGACCGGACCGAGTCGACCGACGTGCACAGATGTGCACGCCTTTGTGTACTGGAGGACGGCCGACCGTGCCGGTCGACCGCTCCAGAGAGCATGCTCTCTGGAAAGTTCGGCCGACCGCAAGGGTCGACCGACAGAGAGTTGGACTCTCAGCTCCAGTAGGTCGGTCGACCCAGAGCGGTCGACCGTGGCTCCAACGTCTGATTTTCGACCGTTGGCGGTCGACGCACAGGTCGACAGCAGCTCTGACAGACCCCCAACGGCTATATTTTCTGGTCCATAAATTTGGGGGTTTGGTCATTGTTTTGTAAGAGATTTTGGAGACCTTTAGAGCCAGTTTTTCTCCACAAAATAGAGAGCTAATACTTCCAATCTAAAGGGAGTTTTATTTTAGAGTGTGTTAAAAGAGATTTCTTGAGTTTTTCACCATAGCTTTCATCCTTGTTTTCTCACACAACACTTGAGCTTTTCATTGCTATATCTACCCTATAGGGAGTGTTATTGTTAGAGGATTTTAGGTGATCAAGAGTTGTGATCACCAAAGTTCTACTGAGGAGGCGGACAAGTGTGCTCGCGGTGGTTTAGAGTTCTTGTGTGAACTCGGTGGTTTGAGGTGCGGCTCGGCGAGCTAGTGAACTTGCGTGTGTACGGGACTAGGAGTTCGAGGGCTTGTAGGTGTTGCGGCACCGAGGAGAGATCCATTGGGATCTTGCATAGTGGAAATCCTTCGTGTGTCGAAGGCGGGGATGTAGAGCAAGTGTGCTCGAACCTCGAAACAAACCCTTTGTGTTTGCGATTGCTCTCTCTCTCTCTCTTTGTCTCTTATTATATCTTGCATGCTTACTTTGTGCCTATCTTTATATGCTTGATATATTCATTTGTGCTTAATTGATATACTTGCGTGGGATTGTTGACTAACACTTGTATTCACCAAGAGAGCCAACGCGGCACCTCAAACCATTCAAGGGAAATCTAGAGGAGTTTTTCCAGAGCCCTTCACGGGGAATTCGGCAACACTCTTGTGTTATACATAGTGTTTAGTGTAAAAGTTTAATTAGGTCACAATTGTTGTTAGCTTCCGCATTATTTGCATCATTTGGCATTAAGTGACCATTAGATTAGCCTTCACCTATTCACCCCCCTCTGTAGGTGAACCTACACAACCAACACTAGTTTACTTTGTGGAGTAAATTAAACTAGAATATTGATGACGATGAAAACTGAGCGAGTTTCATCACCGAGCGGCAAAGAGAGAGGAAGAATTAAGAGGGGGGAGGAGGAAGAAGGGAAAGTAGGAAGAAGGACAAGGTTGGAAGGGAGAGAGGAGAATGTTGGAGGGGAGAGTGGAGGGTGGCTGCACTATTGTCTATCTCTCTCGAGCGGAAGTGGAAGAAGATGGACACAGTTTCTTAATGAGGCACAGGAGAAAATCTCGCTTTCCTCAGTTTTCATAAAGGAAGTTTCACGGAATTAAATCCTTATCCTTTCTCTACTCTTCTACCGCTCTTCATGCATTTTCTCTTTTTTTGTTTGAGAGTGGGGTTGGGAGTGGGGAGATTGGTCCGACAATAAATGGAAATGAAGTATCATTAATAGGTTTTTAATGTTTTATTTTATTTTATTTTATTTTATTTTTTGGGTGGGGGGCATGGCAAGCCACAATGTGGCTCCATCCTTCATTCTTTATTTATTTTTTTCACTATTATTAATGGCAAAGAGCCTAAATACTAAATATGAATAGTTATGTAACATAATTATATGTAGCATAATTAGGTGTAATAATTTTTTTTATCAAGTATTTAAGAAAAATCTCCATTGAATAGAATAGAAGGAAAAGTCAACAAAGTTATCTCCTCGTTTGGGGTTACTCCCTCCTCGCTAAAATTATAAAATACGGGTTAAATATCTCAATCCTTGCTTAACCCTCCAAACACAAAAAAAAGGCGTAAGAATTTTGATAACAAGTATGAAAGGAATAACTGGAATTAATCCCACAATATGGAGGGTTGACAAATCTACCTCTCATTAGGATTAAGATATAACCTTCTAATTTGTTCCTTAAAAATGTTTCGTTAAGTTTTTACTAATGAAATATTGGTTGTCTTTACCTTAGGGTTTATAAAAAAAGGGTGGGGAACATTTGAGAGGGGAATTTTAGACAACTTAAATCAGAGATTCCATGTAGTAAAAAAATTTCATAGGAGAGTTTGGAGCTAGTAGCAAAATTTCCTATGCATTGAATCCTATTTTGATTATGTTTAGAGTTCTAGAACACTGTAATAAGCTGAAGAGCCGAAATTATAGTTGTTAGTTAATATAGAGTATAGCAAAATTTCTTGAGTGGCCTACATAATTATATCAAATAGTTTTGTAGCTTTCAAATTCCTAGCGGATGTTCAACACAAAGTAAAACCCAACAGGTTTCCATAAAAGAAAGAAGCATGTGATTGATCCCTATTCAGCTATAAGTTTTTGAAAACATCACATCCTTTTATCTTTATTTTTTAGATATTTATTATCTAAAAAATAACAATGAAGTTCAATATTATAACATATTTATATGTGAAGACTAGAGAGGAAGGAAGGAAAGTTATCCATGCCAGCAAACTGAATGCAGTGACGCTCGCGAAGGAGGTGGTTGTGGAAGCACCAGTGAGAGCAAGGTATCCAAGATGGCCTATAAACATGAGAGATATAACTTGGAGTATGAACTGCAGGCCGATGAGGGGCACTGCCAAGATCACTTGCTTCTTAACCTCTGTCGTGATCATTGTCGCCCTATTGTTGTTGTTGACCATCATTCCTTCTCCAATTTAATTTTCTCCACCTTTTTTGTGAGCACACACAACCAGCAAGAGTTTTCTTTTCTTTTCTTTCTTTTGAGAATTCAAGCAAGAGTTTTATGATGGCAATGCTGAGGCATGCCCAAGCTATAATTGGAGAGGGAGGCAGAAATATACAGTCACATCACACACACATGCAACCAATACTAATTCACTTTGTAAAGTGAATTAAAATAGAATACTGGTGAAAGTGGATACTGAGCGACATCCACCGCTGAGCGCAAAAAGGAGGAAGAAGCAAAAGGAGAAGGAGGAAGAAGGAGAAGGGGAAGAAGGACAAGGCTGGAAGGGGAGAGGACATGCTGGAGGTGAGTAGAGGGCGGCCACACTATTGTTCTATTCTCTCGTGCGGAAGTGGAAGAAGATGGACACAGATTCTTAATAAGCCACGGGAGAAAAACCTCGATTTTCCTCAGTTTCATAAAGGAAGTTTCACGGAATTAAAATCCTTTTCTTTCTCTACTCTTCTACACCTCTTTATGCATTTTCTCTTTTTTTGTTTTGGGGTAGGGGTGGGGTTGGGAGATTGGTCTGACATTAATGACAATTTAAGTATCATTAATAGGTTTTCAATATTTTATTTTATTTTATTTATTTTATTTTATTTTTTTAATGAGCCATCCATGCGGTGAGCAAAATAATTTTCTCCCTATTCAGCTATAAGTTTTTGAAAACATCACATCCTTTTCCCTCTCTTTTTAACATATTTATTATCTAAACAATAACAATAAATTTCAATATTATAACATAATATATATGCGAAAAGTAGAGAGGAAGGAAGAAAGTCATCCATACTAGCAAACTGAATGCAGTGACGCTCGCGAAGGGGTGGTTGTGGAAGCACAAGAGAGAGCAAGCTGTCTTTGAGATGGTCTATGAGCATGAGAGTATGAACTGCAGGCCATTATCTACGATAAGGGGCACTGCCAAGATCACTTGCTTCTTAACCTCTGTCGTGATCATTGTCGCCCTACTGTTATTGTTGGCTTCGTTCCTTCTCCAAATTTAATTTTCTCTGCCTTTTTAGTATGCGCACACACAACAAGTAAGAGTTTTCTTTTCTTTCTTTTGAGAATTTAAGAAAGAGTTTTATGATGGCAATGCTGAAGGCATGCCCAAGCCATAATTGGAGAGGGAGGCGGAAATATACAGTCACATCACACACATACAGCCATACTAGTTCACTTTGTGGAGTAAATTAAACTAGAATACTGATGACGATGAAAACTGAGTGAGTTCCATCACCGAGCGGCAAAGGGAGAGGAAGAATCAAGAGAGGGAGGAGAAGAAGGGGAAGTAGGAAGAAGGACAAGGCTGGAAGGGAGAAAGAGAATGTTGGAGGGGAGAGTGGAGGGTGGCTGCACTATTGTTCAATCTCTCTCGTGCGGAAGTTGAAGAAAATGGACACAGTTTCTTAATGAGCCACAGGAGAAAACCTCGCTTTCCTCAGTTTTCATAAAGAAGTTTCACGGAATTAAAATCCTTATCCTTTCTCTACTCTTCTACTGCTCTTCATGCATTTTCTCTTTTTTTTTTTGTTTGGAGTGGGGGTGGGGAGATTGGTCCGACAATAAATGGAAAATTAAGTATCATTAATAGGTTTTTAATATTTATTTTATTTTATTTTATTTTATTTTATTTTATTTATTTGGGTGTGGGGCATGGCAAGCCACAATGTGGCTCCATCCTTCATTCTTTATTTATTTTTTCACTATTATTAATGGCAGAGAGCCTAAATACTAAATATGAATAGTTACATAACATAATTATATGTAGCATAATTAGATGTAATAATTTTTTATATCAAGTATTTAAGATAAATCGCCATTGAACAGAATAGAAGGAAAAGTCAACAGAGTTATCTCCTGGTTTGGGGTTACTCTCTTCTCGCTAAAATTATAAAATACGGGTTAAATATCTCAATCCTTGCTTAACCCTCCAACACAAAAAAAGGCGTAAGAATTTTGATAACAAGTATTAAAGGAATAAGTGGAATTAATCCCTCAATATGGAGGGTTGACAAATCTACCTCTCATTAGGATTAAGATATAACCTTCTAATTTGTTCCTTAAAATGTTTCGTTAAGTTTTTACTAATGAATATCGGTTGTCTTTACCTCAGGGTTTATAAAAAAGAGGGTGGGGGAACATTTGAGAGGGAAAATTTTAGACAACTTAAATCAGAGATTCCATGTAGATAAGAAAATTTCATAGGAGAGTTTGGAGCTAGTAGCAAAATTTCCTAGGCATTGAATCCTATTTTGAATATGTTTAGAGTTCTAGAACACTATAATAAGCTCAAGAGCCGAAATTATAGTTGTTAGCAAATATAAAGTATAGCAAAATTTCTTGAGTGGCCTACATAATTTTATCAAATAGTTTTGTAGCATTCAAATTCCTAGCGGATGTTGAACGCAAAGTAAAACCCAATAGATTTCCATAAAAGAAAGAAGCATGTGATTGATCCCTGTTCAGCTATAAGTTTTTGAAAACATCACATCCTTTTATCTCTATTTTTTAGATATTTATTATCTAAGCAAAAACAATAAAGTTCAATATTATAACATATTTATATGTGAAGACTAGAGAGGAAGGAAGGAGAAATTATCCATGCCAGCAAACTGAATGCAGTGACGCTCGCGAAGGAGGTGGTTGTGGAAGCACCAGTGAGAGTAAGGTATCCAAGATGGCCTATAAACATGAGAGATATAACTTGGAGTATGAACTCTGCAGGCCGATGAGGGGCACTGCCAAGATCACTTGCTTCTTAACCTCTGTCGTGATCATTGTCGCCCTACTATTGTTGTTGGCCATCATTCCTTCTCCAAATTTAATTTTCTCTGCCTTTTTTTTGAACACACACAACTAGCAAGAGTTTTCTTTTCTTTTCTTTCTTTTGAGAATTCAAGCAAGAGTTTTATGATGACATGCTGAGGGCATGCCCAAGCTATAATTGGAGAGGGAGGCAGAAATATACAGTCACATCACACACATGCAACCAATACTAGCTCGCTTTGTGAAGTAAATTAAAGTTGAATACTGGTGAAAGTGGATACTGAGCGAGTTCCACCACCGAGCGGTAAAAAAGGAGGAAGAAGCAAAAGGAGGAAGGAGGAAGAAGGAGAAGGGGGAAGAAGGACAAGGCTGGAAAGGGGAGAGGACAATGCTGGAGGGGTGAGTAGAGGGCGGCCACACTATTGGTTTATTCTCTCATGCGGAAGTGGAAGAAGATGGGCACATATTCTTAATAAGCCACGGGAGAAAAATCTCGATTTTCCTCAGTTTTCATAAAGGAAGTTTCACGGAATTAAAATCCTTTTCCTTTCTCTACTCTTCTACACGTCTTCATGCATTTTCTCTTTTTGTTTTGGGGTGGCGGTGGGGTGGGGAGATTGGTCTGACAATTAATGACAATTTAAGTATCATTGATAGGTTTTCAATATTTTATTTTATTTTATTTTATTTTTTTAGTGAGCCATCCATGCGGTGAGCAAAATAATTTTCTCCTTATTCAGCTATTAGTTTTTGAAAACATCACATCCTTTTCCCTCTCTTTTTAAGATATTTATTATCTAAACAATAACATTAAATTTCAATATTATAACATAATATATATATGCGAAAAGGAGAGAGGAAGGAAGGAAAGTCATCCATACTAGCAAACTGAATGCAGTGAGGCTCGCGAAGGAGGTGGTTGTGGAAGCACCAGAGAGACCAAGCTGGTCTCTGAGATGGTCTATGAGCATGAGGAGTATGAACTTTAGGCCATTGTCTACGATAAGGAGCACTGTCAAGATCACTTGCTTCTTAACCTCTGTCGTGATCATTGTCGCCCTACTGTTATTGTTGGCTTCGTTCCTTCTCCAAATTTAATTTTCTCCGCCTTTTTAGTATGCGCACACACAACAAGCAAGAGTTTTCTTTTCTTTCTTTCTTTTAAGAATTTAAGCAAGAGTTTTATGATGGCAATGCTGAAGGCATGCCCAAGCTATGATTGGAGAGGGAGGCGGAAATATACAGTCACTTCACACACATGCAGCCAATACTAGTTCACTTTGTGGAGTAAATTAAACTAGAATACTGATGACGATGAAAACTGAGCGAGTTCCATCTCCGAGCGGCAAAGAGAGAGGAAGAATCAAGAGGGGGAGGAAGAAGGGGAAGTGAGAAGAAGGACAGGGCTGGAAGGGAGAGAGAGAATGTTGGAGGGGAGAGTGGAGGGTGGCTGCACTATTGTTCTATCTTTCTCGTGCAGAAGTGAAAGAAGATGGACACAGTTTCTTAATGAGCCACAGGAGAAAACCTCGCTTTCCTCAGTTTTCATAAAGGAAGTTTCACGGAGTTAAAATCCTAATCCTTTCTCTACTCTTCTACCGCTCTTCATGCATTTTCTCTTTTTTTTTTTGGGAGTGGGGTGGAGGTGGGGAGATTGGTCCGACAATAAATGAAAAATTAAGTATCATTAATAGGTTTTAATTTTATTTTATTTTATTTTTTGGGTGGGGCATGGCAAGCCACAATGTGGCTCCATCCTTCATTCTTTATTTATTTTTTCACTATTATTAATGGCAAAGAGCCTAAATACTAAATATGAATAGTTATGTAACATAATTATATGTAGCATAATTAGATGTAATAATTTTTTTATCAAGTATTTAAGATAAATCGCCATTGAATAGAATAGAAGGAAAAGTCAACAGAGTTATCTCCTGGTTTGGGGTTACTCTCTCCTCGCTAAAATTATAAATACGGGTTATATATCTCAATCCTTACTTAACCCTCCAAACACAAAAAAAGGCGTAAGAATTTTGATAACAAGTATTAAAGGAATAAGTGGAATTAATCCCTCAATATGGAGGGTTGACAAATCTACCTCTCATTAGGATTAAGATATAACCTTCTAATTTGTTCCTTAAAAATGTTTCGTTAAGTTTTTACTAATGAAATATCGGTTGTCTTTACCTCAGGTTTATAAAAAAAGGGTGGGGGAACATTTGAGAGGGGAAATTTTAGACAACTTAAATCAGAGATTCCATGTAGGTAAGAAAATTTCATAGGAGAGTTTGGAGCTAGTAGCAAAATTTCCTAGGCATTGAATCATATTTTGAATATGTTTAGAGTTCTAGAACACTATAATAAGCTCAAGAGCCAAAATTATAGTTGTTAGCAAATATAGAGTTATAGCAAAATTTCTTGAGTGGCCTACATAATTATATCAAATAGTTTTGTAGCATTCAAATTCCTAGCGATGTTGAACGCAAAGTAAAACCCAACAGATTTTCATAAAAGAAAGAAGCATGTGATTGATCCCTGTTCAGCTATAAGTTTTTGAAAACATCACATCCTTTTATCTCTATTTTTTAGATATATTTATTAACTAACCAATAACAATAAAGTTCAATATTATAACATATTTATATGTGATGACTTGAGAGGAATGAAGGAAAGTTATCCATGCCAGCAAACTAAATGCAGTGACGCTCGCGAAGGAGGTGGTTGTGGAAGCACCAGTGAGAGCAAGGTATCCAAGATGGCCTATAAACATGAGAGATATAACTTGGAGTATGAACTGCAGGCCGATGAGGGGTACTGCCAAGATCACTTGCTTCTTAACCTCTGTCGTGATCATTGTCGCCCTACTGTAGTTGTTGGCCATCATTCCTTCTCCAAATTTAATTTTCTCCGCCTTTTTTGTGAGCACACACAACCAGCAAGAGTTTTCTTTTCTTTTCTTTCTTTTGAGAATTCAAGCAAGAGTTTTATGATGGCAATGCTGAAGGCATGCCCAAGCTATAATTGGAGAGGGAGGCAGAAATATACAGTCACATCACACACACATGCAACCAATACTAGTTCGTTTTGTGAAGTAAATTAAATTAGAATACTGGTGAATGTGGATACTGAGCGAGTTCCACCGCCGAGCGGCAAAAAAGGAGGAAGGAGGAAGAAGGAGAAGGGGGAAGATGACAAGACTGGAAGGGGAGAGGACAATGTTGGAGGGGTGAGTAGAGGGCGGCCACACTATTGTTCTGTTCTCTCGTGCGGAGTGGAAGAAGATGGACACAGATTCTTAATAAGCCACGGGAGAAAATCTCGATTTTCCTCAGTTTTTCATAAAGGAAGTTTCACGGAATTAAAATCCTTTTCCTTTCTCTACTCTTCTACACCTCTTCATGCATTTTCTCTTTTTTTGTTTTTTGGGGGGGTGGGGGTGGGGAGATTGGTCTGACAATTAATGACAATTTAAGTATCATTAATAGGTTTTCAATATTTTATTTTATTTTATTTTATTTTTATTTTATTTTATTTTTTTAGTGAGCCATCCATGCGGTGAGCAAAATAATTTTCTCCCTATTCAGCTATAAGTTTATGAAAATCTCATCCTTTTCCCTCTCTTTTTAGGATATTTATTATCTAAACAATAACAATAAATTTCAATATTATAACATATATATATGCGAAAAGTAGAGAGGAAGGAAGGAAAGTCATCCATACTTGCAAACTGAATGCAGTGACGCTCGCGAAGGAGGTTTGTGGAAGCACCAGAGAGAGCAAGCTGGTCTCTGAGATGGTCTATGAGCATGAGGAGTATGAACTAAAGGCCATTGTCTATGATAAGGGGCACTGCCAAGATCACTTGCTTCTGAACCTCTGTCGTGATCATTGTCGCCCTACTGTTATTGTTGGCTTCGTTCCTTCTCCAAATTTAATTTTCTCCGCCTTTTTAGCAGGCGCACACACAACAAGCAAGAGTTTTCTTTTCTTTTCTTTCTTTTGAGAATTTAAACAAGATTTTTATGATGGCAATGCTGAAGGCATGCCCAAGCTATAATTGGAGAGGGAGGCGGAAATATACAGTCACATCACACATGCAGCCAATACTAGTTCACTTTGTGGAGTAAATTAAACTAGAATACTGATGACGATGAAAACTGAGCGAGTTCCATCACCGAGCGGCAAAGGGAGAGAAAGAATCAAGAGGGGGGGAGGAAGAAGGGGAAGTGGGAAGAAGGACAAGGCTGGATGGGTGAGAGAAGATGTTGGAGGGGAGAGTGGAGGGTGGCTGCACTATTGTTCTATCTCTCTCATGCTGAAGTGGAAGAAGATGGACACAGTTTCTTAATGAGCCACAGGAGAAAACCTCACTTTCCTCAGTTTTCATAAAGGAAGTTTCACGGAATTGTTATTCTTATACTTTCTCTACTCTTCTACCGCTCTTCATGCATTTTCTCTTTTTTGTTTGGGTGTGGGGGTGGGGGTGGGGAGATTGGTCCGACAATAAGTAGAAATTAAGTATCATTAATAGGTTTTTATGTTTTGTTTTATTTTATTTTATTTTATTTTATTTTATTTTTTTGGTGGGGGGCATGGCAAGCCACAATGTGGCTCCCCCTCATTCTTTATTTATTTTTTCATTATTATTAATGTCAAAGAGCCTAAATACTAAATATGAATAGTTACGTCACATAATTATATGTAGCATAATTAGATGTATAATATTTTTTATCAAGTATTTAAGAAAATCGCCATTGAACAGAATAGAAGGAAAAGTCAACAGAGTTATCTCCTAGTTTGGGGTTACTCTCACCTCGCTAAAATTATAAAATATGGGTTAAATATCTTAATCCTTGCTTAACCCTCCAAACACAAAAAAAGGCATAAGAATTTTGGTAACAAGTATTAAAGGAATAAGTGGAACTAATCCCTCAATATGGAAGGTTGACAAATCTACCACTCATTAGAATTAAGATATAACCTTCTAATTTGTTCCTTAAAAATGTTTCTTTAAGTTTTTACTAATGAAATATCGGTGGTCTTTTACCTCAGGGTTAAAAAAAACGGTGGGGGAACATTTGCGAGGGGAAATTTTAGACAACTTAAATCAGAGATTCCAAGTAGGTAAGAAAATTTCATAGGAGAGTTTGGAGCTAGTAGCAAAATTTCCTAGGCATTGAATCCTATTTTGAATATGTTTAGAGTTCTAGAGCACTATAATAAGCTGAAGAGCCGAAATTATAGTTGTTAGCAAATAGGGTATAGGAAAATTTCTTGAGTGGCCTACATAATTATATCAAATAGTTTTGTAGCTTTCAAATTCCTAGCAGGACCAAATTGCTATGTTAACGCAAGTAAAACCCAACAGATTTCCATAAAAGAAAGAAGCTTGTGATTGATCCCTGTTCAGCTATAAGTTTTTGAAAACATCACATCCTTTTATCTCTATTTTTTAGATATTTATTATCTAAACAATAACAATAAAGTTTAATATTATAACATATTCATATGTGAAGACTAGAGAGGAAGGAAGGAAAGTTATCCATACCAGCAAACTGAATGCAGTGACACTCGCGAAGGAGGTGGTCGTGGAAGCACCAGAGAGAGCAAGGTATCCAAGATGGCCTATAAATATGAGAGACATAACTTGGAGTATGAACTGCAGGCCGATGAGGGGCACTGCCATGATCACTTGCTTCTTAACCTCTGTCGTGATCATTGTCGCCCTACTGTTGTTTTTTGGCCATTATTCCTTCTCCCAATTTAATTTTCTCCGCCTTTTTTGTGAGCACACACAACCAGCAAGAGTTTTCTTTTCTTTTCTTTCTTTTGAGAATTCAAGCAAGAGTTTTATGATGGCAATGCTGAAGGCATGCCCAAGCTATAATTGGAGAGGGAGGCAGAAATATACAGTGACATCACACTCACATGCAACCAATACTAGTTCACTTTGTGGAGTAAATTAAACTAGAATACTGGTGGAAGTGGATACTGAGCGAGTTCCACCACCGAGCGCAAAAAAGGAGGAAGAAGCAAAAGGAGAAAGGAGGAAGAAGGAGAAGGGGAAGAAGGATAAGGCTGGAAGGGGGAGAGGACAATACTGCAGGCCATTGGCTACGATGAGAGGCACCACCAAAATTGTTGTATGCAAATCGACAATCAATAAGGAACCCTTTCAGTCACAGATGCAGTAGAGAAGTACCACCCAATGGTAAGAACAAAGAAATAAAAAGGAAGAAAAATAAAACACAAGATTTAATGAGGTTCGGCAATTTGCCTACGTCGTCAGGGCAAGAAAGAGAGAGTGCTTTATTGATTCAATAACCAATACAATTTCATGCAGTACATATGAAAAGGACTCTGCCCTTTATTTATAACCAAGGAGACCCAGAAGAATTAGAAACCTCAATTGGACTCATTTTCAATTCAGAAAAGAAATCTGAAATCTGGAAGGATCTGTCTGTCGGTCGCCGACGCGCCCCCGACCCTTCAACCGAGAGCAAAACCAATGTCAGTCGATCGACCGTGCGGTCGACCATCCTTCTGCTGAGGTTAATCGGGCGGTCGGTCGCCGTTATTGCTTGTGCACGTTGGTGCACACCAGTTGACCGACCGGTCGACCGATAACTGTTGTTGGTCTTCGTCTTTGGCACTAATGGTTACTGATCCTCTCTCTTCCTACAATTCTCCACCTCGGTGAAAATTTCTCAAATCTGAGCCGATCTCAGCATAGAATCTGTCGACTCGAAAGTGGCTGCACCAGTGTGGCTGCCTACATACCCTGTCCAAGGGATTAAGCCATTCATAGTTCATCCAAAGGAGCTTCAACAAGCTCATGTGACAGGAAGGATATGGAGCAATGCTTTACAATGTGTAAATTTTACTCCTGACACCACTTTGGTAAGCATATCGGCGGGATTCTCTGTTGTGTGAATCTTCAGTAACTCAATATCACCATCATCAAGAATCTCCCGAACAAAGTGGAACCTGACATCTATGTGCTTCGTCCATACATGATACACCTGGTTCTTTGCTAAATAGATAGCACTCATACTTTCACAATTGATCTTCAGCAGATCCTGTTCAATTCCCAAGTCATTGAGCCACCCTTGAAGCCAAATTGCCTCCTTCATAGCCTCCGTCATGGCCATGTACTCGGCTTCTGTAGTAGACAATGCGACGGTAGACTGTAGAATAAAGCGCCAACTGAACGGTGCTTGAGATAATGTAAATACATACTACGTTGTAGACCGGCATTTGTCAAGGTCTCCTGCATAATCGGAGTCAACATATCCGATACATTCCTACTTCCCTGTGGAATTCTTTTCGAATACCAATCCAATATCTATGGTACCTTTAATGTACCGTAGAACCCACTTTACTGCCTCCCAATGACCTTGTCCAGGATTATGCATGTATCTACTAATCATTAAGACAGCTTGTGATAAATCTGGTCATGTACAGACCATTGCATACATCAGACTACCAACTGCGCTAGCATATGGCACGCGAGTCATGTACTCATGTTCTTCAATAGTTTTTAGAGACATAGTGGCTTTTAACTTGAAATAGGAGCTAGTGGTATACTTACAGATTTCGTATCCTTGTCGATGTTGAACCTCTGAAGTACCTTTTGCAAATACCCCTTTTATGTCAAGCTCACCTTGCCACTCCTTCGGTCTCGTTCGATTTTCATGCCTAGCACCTTCTTTGCTTTACCATGATCTTTCATCTCAAACTCAGAAGATGTCCTTTTTCAGGTCATCAATTGTGGATCTAATTTTTGAAGCAATAAGCATATCATCTACATATAATAGTAGATAGATATACTCTCATGTAGGTGGCTTGTTGTAATACACACATGGGTCATAATGGTTATGTGTATACCTCTTTCTTCTGATAAAGCTGTCGAAATGCTTGTACCATTATCTAGGAGATTGTTTTAATCCATACCGTGATTTCTTTAGCTTGCACACCATGTTTTCTTTTCTTGCAGTTTTGAATCATGTCGGCTGAGATATAGATCTCTTCATCCAGATCGCCATGGAGAAAAGCAGTCTTATATCGAGTTGATCAAGATCCAACTCGTACTGTGCTACCAGAGCAATAGGATGCGAATTGAAGAATGCTTTACAACAAGAGAAAATACCTCGTTGCAATCAATTCTTTCTCTTTGTGCGTAGCCTTTTGCTACCAATTTGGTTTTGTAGCGCACCATATCTTCTTTGAGAGATCCCTGTTTCTTTGTGTATACTCACTTACAGCCAATTGCATTCTTTCCTTTGTGCAACTCTGTGATTTCCAAGTGTCGTCTTTTTTTGTATAGAGAATTCATCTCTTCTTCCATGACATCTTTCCATATCTTTGATTCTGAACTGATTTCAGCTTCCCTGTATGTGGACAGGATTGCCTCTTCAATGACCGAAAGAGCATAGGTGACAACTATATCTGTAGTGAGCCAATTGGTTTACGCGTGTTCCTTCTTGGTCTTCTAACTACACTGGATTCAGGAACATTACCCATGATCTATTCTTGATCCTCATCATCATCAGCATCTACCTCGGCTACTTGATTATTACCTTGTGTCACCTTAGGCATGATCCTCAAAGATACTGAATTTTCTAGAGATGGTGGATTAGCATCATTCTCTACCTGCTGTGATACCTCTTTGGTCTTGACAATCTCCACCTGTCGAAAGATTATAGGCTTCAACATTGAAGCCTCGTCAAATGTGACATCTCTGCTGAAAATAAATTTCATGTCCTTAGGATGTCAGATTTTGTAGCCTTTTATTCCTTTCTTGAATCCTACAATTCCTTCTTCGCTCTTGGTTCTAACTTATCTTCTTTAACATGATAGTTTGCTGGACAACTAAATACCCTTAGCGAATCATAATCAAGAGCAGTTTTTTTCAGACCAACCTCTAGAGGAGTTTTTCCCTCCAATCGCGAATGAGGGCAACCTGTTAACAAGATAGCAAACATATACCAAAGCTTCAGCCTAAAAATTCTTCGATAATCCGGCATTAGATAACATACAACGGACCTTCTCTAGTAAGGTCCTGTTCATCCTTTCTGCTACTCGTTCTGTTGCAGTATTTTCCTCACTGTGAAGTGTCTTTCTATGCCCTCATCACGACATAACTTAAGGAAAGGATCAGACCTATATTCTCCTCCATTATCTGAACGGAGGATCTTGATTTTCCTTCCCGTACTTCTCTCCAAATTTCTTTTTCACTCCACAAATAATTCTAAGACTTCCCCTTTGTGTTTTCATGGTATATACCCAACATCGCCTAGAATAATCATCAATAAAAGTCACAAAGTAGTGTTTACCTCCAATTGATGCAGTCTTAGTAGGTCCCCAAGCATCAGTGTGAACATAATCCAGTATCCCCTTGGTGCAATGAATTGTTGTGCCAAATTTCACCTTGGACTTCTTTCTGATGACACAATGTTCACAAAATTTCAGCTTGCAGGTTCCTTTACCTTTCAATAATCCTATTTTGCAAGAGTTTGTAAAGACTTTTCACCTGTATGTCCTAACCTTATATACCATAGCCTGCTTGAGTCATCATCTGAATTAGTGGAAGTCGCCACTTGCCCTGTGATAGTACTACCCTTCAAGTAGTAAAATTGTTCTGGCAAACGGCCTTTAGAACCACCACTGAGCCTTTGGTCATCTTGAAGACTCCATCCTTTATTGATACCACAAGACCCAATGTCTCCAAAGCTCCAACAGAGATAAGGTTTCTCTTAAGTTGAGGTACATACCTCACTTCCTCCAATTCTCGTATCATCCCATCGAACATCTTGATCTGGATTGTTCTGACACCTTCCATGGTACATGGATGATCATCTCCCATAACAACTGAACATCCATCTAGCTTCTCAAAACTAGAAAACTAATTCCTATTCGGGCACACAAGGTAGGTAGCACCAGTATCTAATATCACTCAGTATCTCCTGAGTAGGCAATGATAGGAGTAGTAATAGAGAAAAAGATACCGAAGAGTCCGAGTCTGATCCACCTGCCTGTGAGGTACTGGCTTGAGTACTGACCACTCATGCAAGGTTTACCTCAGTCTTTGACTCCTTCTTCTTACCTTTGGCCTTTGGACAATCAACTTTCCAGTGCCCAAATTCTTTACAGAAGGCACACTGGTTCTTCTTCAGATCTCTGAAACCTGGCCTGGACTTTGATCTCTCACGATCACTTTTGCCCTTCCTGTATGAACCTCTGCCTTTTACTGCTAATGCCTCTGCTAATGTGCTGGCCTGAGAAGACAATCTATCTTGCCTCCTCGTATCATAGTTAGCAAGAGCAGCCGACATTTCATTATAGTTAAGGGATTTTCTACCATTGATCAATGTTAGAGTAAAAGTCCTATACTCCTCCACAGGAAGAGAGTTCAGAAGAATTATCGCTTTATCTTCTTCATCGATCTCCACAGCCACATTAACTTAATCTATAAAAAGCTTTGTGTAGCGATTCAAGTGTTCATTGATGGAGCATTTTCTCTCCATCTGAAAATTATAAAGCTTGCTCTTTAGTTGCAGCCTTGATTCAATGCTTTTAGTCAGATACTTTTTCTCTAGGATCTCCCACACTGCCTCGCAGATGTTTTGTGCAACACATGATACTTGATGTCTTGTGTCAAACAAGACCTGATTAAGCTACACGCTGTTCGGTTCATCTTATTCCAATCTTCTTCAGTGGTTGAGTTTCGCTTGTTCTCCAAACGTAGAGTGTCTTCGAGATTTGATGCCATTAGTGCATCCATTACCTCGCATCTCCACACACCGAAGTTGTTCGTGCCATTAAATTTTATCACATCAATCCTCAGCGGATGTAGATTATGGATTTCTCCATCGATGTACTTTCTCTAGCCATTTTTTTGATTGGATCCTCAAAGCAATGCGAAACGAACGGAGTTAGATAAAACAAATTTGATAAAGATAGGATCTTTACCTCCACGCGAAACCCTCAAAGAGTTTCTGAAGCAATCTACTCCTCCAAATTGATTCCTCGAGCAATCTGCACACCATTTTAGATCGACATACGATCCCACAAACAGTCCCAATACTGTTTTGAGATCGACACACGATCTCTGCCAAACAGCAACTGATGCCCTTGGAATCACCAGATGATCCCACTCACGATGAACCTGGGAAGCTCTGATACTAATTGTTGTGCGCTGATCAACAA